>JBAMJV010013520.1:0-24941 GCA_037951105.1 Echinarachnius parma
CCAAGGCGCCCAAGGACAGCAATCCCGGGGGCATGATATTACCCCCCATTCATGGCGACTGGCACAATGTCACTCGGTATATTATTATTGATTTTGTTGTTCCTTTTTATTTTGTTTGATTCTTTTTAGCACGCTCACAAGTTCGATACGAAGGCTCGTGATTGCATTAAAAGGGCTCGCTCGCTTAATTAATAGTAGGCGGATAGAGGCCATCACGAAGACAATAAGTTCGGGGTTTGTCTTTAATTGGCGGTTAATCAAAAAAATGGTCTCGAAAACTAACGGACCGTCCATCAGGCACGCATGAGCAGTGCGGGAATGAACGTGATGTCGGTTTGCCTTCGTTGACTGAAATTCGACAATCATTTGTATAATAACGATCGATTTGCGAGCCACGTTTCCGTATTTGCATAACCTTGTTTATTTACCCCCTTTCGCGATTTTATTTCATGAACTATATATTCAAAGCGATAAAGCGTTGAACTTTTTTAAGCGAGCATAATAGTTTTGCATACTTTTCTTTGACTATAGACTGGGTAGGGGTTAATGATTCTGCTGGTAATGTAATGTATGATATGACACGATAGGCGTGATAGTCGAGTATCTAGAATTAACATGGAGTGAACTTGTTGACAAAAGATATGAACTACAATGCAATTGCAATATAAAAACGAACATTTTGATTTCGATGCGTTTTTTTGTTTGCCCTTGTATTAATATACTGTCATTGGAAATCATTCGACCTGCACCCTCTCTCTTTGAGTTGAACCGACAACTGTGAAATTAAAGCACGTCGACCGTTTGCCTTGTTTTGTATCTGTTTTGCTTTGTTCATTATCTTGATTAAAGAAATACTAGGAAAAACACTTCAACCTCCTCCTTCTCAATCCCACTCTAAAAAATAACTAGTCAAAATGACCAGAAACCTAGTCAGCCGGGCACCTGCACTATTTCTAGTCAAAATGATACTGAAAATCTAGTCAAATACATTGATGTTTTAATTAAATATTGTCTTTTTATACAGAAAAATAATCTAAAATTATACTCAAGAGCGTTTTCACGTTATTGAGTATAATTTCAATATATTTGTGTGTATACAAAGGCAATATAAAATTAGAACATCAATGTATTTGACTAGATTTTTCCAGATCATTTTGACTAGAAATAGTGCAGGTGCCCGGCTGACTAGGTTTCTGGTGATTTTGACTAGTTATTTTTTAGATCCTTTCCTACCAATCTTTTCATACCCCTCATCCCTTCATCATCTTCCATCCTTCTCTCTTCCCCTCTTCATCCCTATCTCCTCATGAATCCTATACATAGAGTAGCTATAAACATAGCTATAAATAAGAGAACAAGTCTTTGGAAGGGGTGGGGGTGGGGGGGGGGGTCGCTCCTGTGAGAAAAAAGTAAAAGTAAAAGACAACTAAAAATGTAAATTTGTTTCACGCACAACCTGCTCCCTCCATATGAAACACTGCCCTCCCTCCTTAATACAAAAAGTGCATTTGCGTATAGCATGTGTTACTGACCTTTTTTTTGGGGGGGGGGGGGGGTTGGAGGGGGCGGGGCACGTCACATAATGATGGGCACGTTTAATGTAATTTGTTTTTTAAATATATTTAAAAAAAATGTATTTAGTTGTAAATTGTCATGGTCTTTTTTCTTTTTCTTTCTTTCAAGATCAGAATCAAACGAACAATAAAATAATGTATTTTGCCGCACGTATAAGCTACGCCACTACCCAAGCATGCATGAGGCCGACCCTGGCTACGCCATTGATCGACGGTGTATAATATAATACAATGTAGAAATGCAATGGTGAAACGACCTTCCGACGCAACGGCAAACTGCATACCGCGGGCCCAAAACGGCACGTACAGCATTCATCTTGACACTCGGAGTCAAGATCCTTTTCCCTTTCTTTGTGGGTGGTCGGGGGGGATGGGGTGTCCTTCTGTCACTTGTCCTTCGTTCTCTTTCTTTTTTTCCTTCTTCTCTCCTTTCTTCTTTTACTTTATTATTCCTTCTCCTTTTTCTTTCACCTTTCTCCTCTTCCCTTTCTCCCTTTTCTTCTCTTCTTTTCCTCCTCTTTTCTTCTCTTTTTTCCTATTTCTCTTTCTCTATTCTTCCCTTTTCATTTTATGCTCTTCTTGTTTTCCGTTTACTAATATATATTTCCTTCTCGTTCGGTTTTGTTTTGTTGACACGCAAGTCGCGTGCTGAGACTGTTTAACGCAACCTGTTGGTCATGGGCGGAGCATCAGGTACCTCTCCTTTGAACCGAAGGGGGTGAACACCTGACGCAATTACCCTCCTGTCCTTCGAGCCACATTCAATACAACACAAGTAATATAATACATTCCATGAAGCAGCAGCCAAACCAAACAAAAAAAATTATCTTTGAACTCCGCCGCTCTAGAAAATATTATTTTGTCGCCTCACTGCTCGTCAATGGATCGAGCTAATTGTGTGATTACTTGATCATCATGCATCGCTGGGACATGACGGAAGGGGATTATTATTTTCAGAACATAAAACTGTTCACAATAAGCAAATAACGACAGTCAACACGACCTGAGTTGACATATTGTTGGCGATCGATCCGATCATCGTGAGACATTGTGTCCAAACAAGCAATAGCATAAACTGCAACTTCACAGCCTGGATAGAAACGTCAACGCATTGATATAATTAATAGAAAAAAATCTATATCAATAAAAATGAGTTAATAATTAGAGTGATGTGAGGTAATTTGTATGCCATTATCCAACAGAAAGAATTATGTATAATACTCGTACAATCTACATACAAACATCATTTTATATGGCACTAGAACATGTAGAACGCATAATGTAAACACAAAGGACGATGGATGTGCATAAATTGGATAGTAACTCTTGACCATGTATGATAAGTTGAGTATACTTTAGCGCGTTCATTTCGTTTAAACGAAGTTGATACGCTTATCAACGAACTCAACCGTCTTGCGCTGTGATTGGTAGAAAGTGTGACAACGCTTGACCAATCGGAAAGTCTCGCTGGACTCGCATCGCGTTTATTATACAGATCACTGACCCATTTTCGAATGGTGTCCGGCGACTACACTGGAATTAATCGCATGTGACTGGTTCTCAAGAAAAAAGAATAATTATGATTTTATGTAAGCCACAATAATATTTTATCGAAGTGCTTTGAGTATTCGACACCCGGAACCAACAGTCTAAAACTACGTTCGAATGTACTGAAAATAGAGCACGATTAATAAACATGATTTTGTGTTTTCTTATGTGATACTCACAACAATTTGTGATAAATTGTTCTAGAAATATCAGATCACCTTAAAGTTGTTGTTGTTATTGTTGCTGTTGTAATTGTTGCTGTGTTGTTGTTGTTGTTATTTTTTTGTTTTGGGGGGGGGGCAGGGTTGGGGTGGGGAGGTGGGGGTATTGGCTGGGAAGAACTTCAAACATTAAAATTAAATGGTAAAATCGTTATTCTTAACATTTTCCTATTTCTTTATTCAATATTTCAGTGTTCGAGCCGCACAACATCCGTGGTCAGATGCTCTTCCAGAACTTCGTCATGCTGAAGATGTTTCTGTCGGCCATCGTCGCTGGAATCGCCATGTTTAGCCTCCTTTCGCTGCTCCCCTTCACATCCGCTACATTCCGCAGGGCACGCGGTAATCTAGGAGGCCGGATGACCAGCAAAGGGATGGCAGCGGCTGCAGTTGGAGGTGCGATGCTGGGCTCGGGGATGGCCCTGTCTGGCGCGGTAAGAATTATCCAATTTTAAAGCAAACTAAAAAAAAAACTTCTGCTACATTGAATTCCAAATGCAACTTATCTGTATATCAATATATCAATGAGGGGGGGGGGGGGGGGCGGATATGTCAGGGTTTCCCAGGGGCATGTTCAATTTATGTTTGCGTAACAGGGGGCGTTGCCCTCTTGCCACTCACTTGCAGGCTACAATACTTCTATCTCAATCATTCTTTGTGGCATTATAATGAAATGATTATATTATTTTCGCGTGGTGAATATATGATATTATTTAATTCATTTCCGAAAATCAATAAGAAAACGAATTTCATGTTTGTTTGTTTTTCAAGAGTGTTCAATAGCCTATCGAGGCCGTTTCATGCGAGTGTGCTTGAGTATTATAGACCTATACAAGATAGGGAATATGCTTGTTTGTGTGTATGTATCTGTGGCCTATAAAATACAATATAATGTGTGTGACGATATAATTGAATTGATTTATGTTATGTCACGTTTCTCTTCTGCTTGGCTGTATACTATAGTTAAGGTGGGCGTGATGGGGTGGGACTGGACTGAGCGCATCGGGGAAGCGGAGTTATGGGATTTATGTGTTTTGTGTTGTGTGTTTGTTTGTTTGTATTGTGTGTATTCGTTTGAGTACAATGTGTGTATTATTGTGTCATGCGTCATTTGTGTGTATGTAAGCACACCTCATAATCGAAAAGTGTGTACATAGATGTGTTCGTGGTGTTTATATAATACAACCCTCGCCATAAACCATGTAAATTATGTTTCGTACGTGATTGCAGAGCCATGCTGGCATGTATGTGTGGTGTGTTAAGGCTATACGTACAATCCCAAGTACGCCGATGGTGATGCTAGCGCCTCTCCAAACCTCACTTCGGTCATTCCAAGTCATTGAACCCTCGTGACGCAACGGAACGTACTATAAGATGCAAGCATTACGCCAAGTGGCGTAGCCCAGGGAGGGGGGCAAGCGGAGCCCTCCTCCCCTCCCCCATTTGGAATTGCTTCCCCCATCCCCTCCTCCGGAGTCGAAGGCGATTGAAGGAATACCTATACATTTGAGGGCAAATTATTTGTATGGCATAGGCTGCTCTCTTCGAGCGAATCAGTTCTCCTTCCATTCCCCTATATACCCCTCCCCTACCCTACCCCTGCCCCCTTACCCTACCCTTCCTTTTGATTCCCTCTACTCCCCTCCTTCCCTAAGTGTATATTAACCCCGGGCTACGCCATTGATAAAGTGACCCGAACCCATCTTACAAGACGCTGCTGTAAATCATCCTGTCGGTTATACGTATGTTAACAGGAAAACTATAACGAACATCACCACTTGTGATTACTATCATCTTTATCACAATAAATTGTATATTACAATAATTATTTAAAGCTACTCATATGTTCTGTTACCGTTTCCATTAGGGGTCGCCAAGCTATAGGGGGTGCAGTGGCGTCGATTTGTGAAAGAATATTGGTGGTCAGCAGGGTGTCTTAATGTTTTACCCCCATGAAACAAAAAAATCCTGCATGTATCAACGTCGAAGTCATATTACAATCATGTATTATAATAAAGTATATATCAAACTTCTCTACCCCCTCCCTTTACATAAATACTCAATGATAACTGAGTGGTATACACAATAATACCCACTGAGATACATGGAGTATCGCCAATTTACCATTGAACATGTATTTGCATAAGGGCTTCCAGGCATCCCCTGATTGACGACCCCCCCCCCCCCCCCCCCCTCCCCGCCCCCACCACCACCACCACTATGTCCTTCCCATTATCACATTCACAACATCCTCTTCGTCCTTCCTAGCTACTCTCATTTAAACTGTCGGTTATATATTATGGTTATCTAATTGTAATCGTACATTACTTTCTGATTTGTCTTCAGTGTCCGGGAGCTACTTGATCGAAGTTGGAGCTGGGGCTACAGCATGCAGGTATATACTTATTTTTCTTATTATTTTCTAATTAAAACGAATCCTTGTCCCGTTTATCCTGGATTTACGAACTTCAATTTTGTTACATTGATGTTTTTGGAAAGTTTGAATATAAATTATAGCCGTGCATGCAGCGATCTAAAACTCAATTATTTTATCAGAAGTTAGGAACTATGGATTTTACAATTATACAAGTGGTATAATTGTCTAGATGACATTTGTTGTTTATATCCGTTAGAATGTATTTATTTATTATACATGTTGTGACATTGTGATATTTTGTCAACATTAGAATTATCATTGTCATGAGTGTAGAATCATGCGTTGTACTGCATGGATAGATTGCTTTTTTCTATTTATTTTGTCATTACTGTAATTTTTATTTATGTCTATCATTATCTATTCAACTGTATATGGTTTCATCTCCTTTTCTCTCCCGGGTTCTTAACAGGCATGACGTTTATCGGCTGTTTACTTGGAGCGCTTCTTTTTGGATTCACCGAACAATATATCATCAGATTTTTAAAACCCACAACTCCACTCAAATTTTCAAAGTAAGTGGCGCAAAATAATGACACAAACACACTTTTGAAACTTTGAATATACTTAAGATAAATATGCATTTTAGTAAAGGACATTTTTGTAGAAATTCGATTTACCAAGTACTTATTTGGTTTAATTTAGTGTTATGAAAGGATGATTTATTTGATTGAATGCACTGTAATTATACACATTTATAAACATCATATTTCAAAATACGCGAGTGACTTACTTTTTTAACTCCATATCGGACACCATTTTAGTTACTATAGTATTATGCAAGATATTAGTGTATGTTTTTAATAATTTTCTTAGATTAAGGCCCCAAGTCAGAAAATATGCGCTTATGAACCAATCAGCAATTCTGCAATGGGGCCTTGAACGGAATAACATATTGTGAATGTAACCCTGCCCTAAATGCCAACGAACGAATACGGATGCCCACATTTTTTTAAAATCTATATAAAGGATGTCATCCATTAGTCGAAACCGTTCTTTAGTAATACCGTGGATCCAAGTAGTAGTATTATATCAACGCAGGGTAATACGTTTTGACAGAAGTGATAATCCCAACAACTGTGTATACTGAAAGAGGGTAATTCCCCACTCGTCTCTCCACCTGTCACCCCGCCAGGACGGGCAGACGTCCCGGTGACGGACTGGCTCTCCAATTCCAGCGTTGACTAGCTAACTAATTTTTTGACAGAAGATGTAATTACACTTTAATTTGTTGACTGGACTGCTTTAAAGGGACTTAGTAACATTGTCCAAATCCTCAAAACTTACTTGGAACTATAGTGATTCTCTCATACCAAAGCACAGGACCGGTTTCGATTTTTCAAATTTCCATTCGGTTCAAAAGATATTTACGATGAAGTTTATACTAGATCCCTTTACGACTAATTTTACGATTCATATCCTCCTTCCGATTTTTCTCAATTACGCTATAGACACTCTTTGCTTTATATGCGTTGAGATGTTTTAAGTTTCCATGGCTTTTCCACCAAAATATCGTTCACTTTAAAACAAATTTGTATTCAAAATTCCCTTCACATTCAGATCACCTATTTCTTAAATTCGTGTATATACTGTATATACGGATCGTTAAAAGAGCACCCTTTTGAAAATAATTATGATCTCACAATATTATAGCCTCTATTTGAGAGATATTATAAAGCTGATTCAGTTTGACATTGAAGGTGCACCTGTAAAGTGTCATATATTGCCCAAAATTACATTTGAGACTTCAATCCTATACCAAAATCATTGTAAGATATGTCCGAATGATGTGTTAAAGTTTCATTGAAAAAGAACACTGCTTTCCTGGTTTAAAAAAAGAAAATTTGCGTCAGCTTTTTACAACGAATTTACTGTATAACGTGGTTTATGACCATTAACGCTCTTGAGCTGAATGATAATCAATGATAGATATCGTCATACTAAAGGGGCATTTAAAACAAATCTAGGTCCTAACCCTATTTTATTCTTCTCTTACCATTTAGCCAAACAACACGGTAGAAGAGAAATGTGGAAGTTCCAAGTAATTTTCGTGGAGTTAGACACTTTACTGGTTTCACCTTAATCTTATTAACATGTGTGTTATGGAACCGTTGTTTTAATTAATACACTCGACAAGTTTAAATTCCATTTTCACTCAACTCGTATATTATATACTTAGAGAAACTGTTAATTTTGTCTCTACTTTTTAAAAATTATTAATGGACTAAAGATATTGAATACAATTGTCACCGTTATGCCCAAGTGTATTTTGTTCATACACATGAGAAGTCTCCATTCAGTTCCCTGCTCAGTTCGCTCCAGTCTCCAGGTTTCTATTTGGTAGTAAATATTATGATACTACAGGTCAAGTCAAGTCCACGGTCAAACTGTTTTGAATGTCGATTTAAAAAAAAGGAGAAAATCGAAGAGCACTTCTAAAGATTGCACTTTACATGCCAAACATAGCGTGATGATATTGAACCTTGGTCTATTTTTGGTCCATTATAAAGTAGGTCATGCTATTGCCGTCCCTCCTCTAAAAAGCGTTTTCTACAAAATGTGTTTATATCGGCGCGAGATAACCTTGTGCCGGACAATGGCGCCTTTGTGGGAGGGTGTTAATATTGTGTGCATTGATTACGTTTGTCGTAATTTTTTACCCGCGCTTTTTGTCATGTACGCAGGGTGGACGAGTATCGCGGAGTGCCGTATCATACGCTCGCCTTGCCCTTGGCCTTGGTCATCGTGTTAGGCCTGGCCTTGATCGAGTACTTCGCGCCCTGGCGGTCCGAGCTGACTAGGCCCAATGCGGACCACATCGAGGCCGGAATGTGGGGCCTGCTCACACTCAGGTCCTGGCCCCCAGTTGTTGCAGGTAAGGAAGTGGGTTAGAACAAAGACCGGGGAGGGGACGTATCGTATTGTCCCCATGAGACATGAGGACATAAACGGTACATAAACTGAGGGTTTATAGGTTTAGGGTTGTATTACTTAGCAAAAATACAATCCTCTAACGCTAACCCAGACACTAAACCTAACCCCATTTCTCCAATTGACTTAACACGCCCTCAACTCAAGTCTCGCGCGGGAAAATACGAGACGGGAGGGGATCGGGGGGGGGGGGGGGGGGGCGGTACAGAAAGGATATTGATTGCAATAGCGGGCAACGTGTTCCGACCAAATAGTGTGTGTGATGTAATATTATAGGCGTCTTCTTCAGTTTCTATTCCCAACAAAACGGACGGGAGGGGGTGTTAAGGGGGCAGTAATTCCAAAAGGGACAGAGCCTTACATGTCTATCAAATGCAATTCAGCAAAGGGGTGTCTGACTGCCCTCCTTCCCATTCCCTCTGACGTACAGGTGTGGAAGTGGTTGATCGCGAATGACCTATATATATATATATATACACATTTACTGTCCCTCTTGATTTAATAGCTATGACTGTCATGTATTATGTTTTTATTATTTTCGTTCCCTTCTATTATTTGTTTTTATTACTCATGTCACGTCTGATGGACACAATGTTCATAATTGGTGCATCAGAACATCATCAAAATAGTAGGAGTTGTATTATCATGACGCGAAGGACACTTAACACCGCCATTCACAAAAATGAATAATACATTTCATTCATGACGCAATTAATATTGTCACGTTTTATTCCTCGTCCAGTCATGATGTTACGTTTTTGTACCAACCTTGAAGGGTCTCATTTCATTTTAAAAGGATAACATAAAACTCGCGATTTCATCATATAAAATAAAATGTATATTTGAATATAAATTATAAACAGAAATATATATTTTCTACCTTAAACCGACCTCCGACCTACAAAGTTTTTTTTCAGAAAGGAGGTATTTTATTTTTGGGAAGTTAAAGATAACTTGTTCATGGCAGGTTTTATATTTTCTCTAAATTTTTGTTTGAAAACATGACACTTTGCTCCTAGCTGTATAACTTAACCATCTATATTATTTTGTTTCTATATTTAACTAGATGAGACAGTAACTTGAGTAATAGACACAATTGATTAACGAGACAGACTACAACTTATTATTGAATAGGTTTATAACAAAATGACAGTTTCTTCTTCGTACTTCTGCATTTGAATCTACGGGACAATCATTCGTTGTATTGTCATACAGACACGGCCACAATAATATAACCGCCTCATAAACATGAAGGTCGTATCTGGTTAATTATTTGTCCAAACTATCTCTTTTAACCATTGTTAGAACAGCGTGATTTTGCGTTCCGCAGCCAATTTAACTATCATAATTATGATCAAATTTAAAAATCAAAACCATTTGTTTGCCTATCATTTAAATGTGTATACATGATTTAGTTCTTACGAGTCACCACACAAATGGCCCGGTCAGATATCAACGGATAGCGGAAACGTATGCCCAACGAATAGACAATTTGCGAAATTAAATTATCCGGTGATGAAAATCGTCTCAATTGCTTCATGAACAAAACGTAGAACAACGTACATCACCGGACAAGGAACGGACAAGAAACGTATAGAACGGATGAAAAATTTAGCTCTCCGTTTGACATACGTTTGCGCAATCCGTTGATATGTGACCGGACTAAAACCGGCAGTCTCATACTATTGTTTTGTATTACTTGTCATTTTAAATATTCCTTCTCCACTTCTGAAATATCCGACTTTTGGTCTTATTGTATATCAAACAATAAGTATTAAAAACATTTATACCAAAAGTAAGTTAAGATGGCGCCAGTCTTATAATCAGTATTAGAATGCGTCTACTCGAGAAATATCAGATTCCAAAAATGATTGTGAGTTTATTCTTTTTTGTTATATTATGCGGACCAATATGGTGTCCTTTGTTGGAATAGTTGAATTCGCAAACAATGATTAAAACATGCGACAATATTTGGTTAAGATTCGATTAGAAGATAAAAAACGTCTTCATTCTAAATAGGAAAATAGTACAGGATATAATTCGCCACTATAGATACCTTGAATAAAACAAAAATACTTAACACTTATATAATACTGTATTTGTCACAGATTATAAGAATACTTTTTTTCAAACAATATATTAAAATTAAAAAAAATTGAGTAATACAATCGGGAACTTGCGTAGGAGAAAGTTGTATTTAGTTGGACTTAGAGAGCAAAATGAGTAAGTAGAAACACTGATGACATCTGCTTGGACAGTAGTATTTCTTTCAAAATAACAAGTTCTTGGACGCATGCGCATGGCAAATGCTAGCATGTCCTTGAGTTTGCACAGGTCCGCACAGCCCCGAGTCTTGGCACACATGAAGGGAATGTGACAATGAAAGATGGAGGATGAGGTAGTGAGAGAGGGAGAGAGGAGGAGAGAGAAGAAGAAAAGAAGGGAGGATATATGAGAGGGAAGAGAGGAGAGGAGGGTGAGATGGAGGGGGGGGGGGGGTGAGAAGGAGGGAAGGGAGAGAGAGCGAGGGTTTGGGAGGGGATGAAGTGGGGACAGATTAAATATAAATAATACTGAGGGGAGATATAGAAATTAGGAACGATAGGGAGAGACTGGGGGGGGGGGGGGGGGGTTCTAGATTGATTTGGAGAGGGGCAAAGGACCCAAGGGGGAGAAATACAGAGCGCCTCCATATATACGTACAAGAGATGAAGAGACAGGGGAAGAGAGAGATGGGTGAAGGAAATTAGTGGAGGGATAATATTATAAGAGGGGAGATAAAAGCCAGAGAGATGAAAAGAGAGAAAGTGTGCGTCCAGAGAGTTGAAGGATACTAGAGAGATAGAGAGAATAATAGTAAGTGTGATAAACGCAGAGATAGAATGATGTAGAAACAGAGAGTGGGTGAGAGATATAGGGTAAAAGATGCGCAGAGAGATCGAGTGGGAGAGAGAGAGATAGAGGATGGGTCATAAGAGACATAACGCATCACGTAGCTGACGTGACATCAGAAAATTGATCGACCATCCCTGTCCCTTCCATGTAACATGTGTCTGTCGTATAAAAACATTTAATGGCGTATCCAAAATAGCACGTGTATGCTGTGGCGTATCCGGTAGTCGTATTTAAGTAAGGGCTGTAGACTGTAACCCCCCAACTTGGCGATTTGTTTTTTCTTCTGTGGTACAATTCAAAGGTTGAAATACTTATTTCTTCCTTTCTTGCTCAACCTGTCAACTACGCACCACGTATTTTTTCTCAGAATATATATTTACTACCTACTCCCACGCTGTTGACTTGACATTATTGCGTTTATTTTTAGCTGTGCGATATGTTATGACAATGGGTCTTCTAACGACTTATACAAAATATCATCGAGAGTCTAATAATGTCACAACGTGATGTTGCGCAGAGCTGTGACTTATGAGAGAGAGCGTGCTGGCCGTAACGAGCGGATCAAAATGGCGCCAAAGTCTGCTCCGATAATTTGGAAGTGATTGGCGCACGAAACGATTGCTTGGTCGTTTCTTATTTCCCCTCCCCCGCTCCTTCTGTATGTCAGCTGCCTCGTAATCCTATATATCCAAAGACCTTGCACTTTGTAAAGTCACGACGAAAGTGTGTTGATGGATAATAAACCGTGTAAATAGTGACATGTTAGGAGTACTGAATAGGTAATGAGAAAACGAAGAGGGAATATTGTTATGAGCATAAAAATAGCATTTTAATTATAAGGTCATGAAAAAGACGATTAATGCATTTATGAAAATATAATAAATCATAGTCAAATTCATCAATAAATGTTACCTCAAATTATAAACAAATACAATCAATACAATCCATACAAATGTAATCCCATTTATACATAAAGGGTTCAAGTAAATAACAGTTTGCAGTTGCTTTGTTTCAAGAGGTTTAAATCTGAATGCTAGTGGTAATGTTGGGGTAGATGACCCGTAGCTCCAAGCACATTCGGGAAGCAAATGTTTGAAGTGGCACCCCCGTCTCGCTCCCCCTCTCCCCTTCTCCCCCTCCCCTTCCCCGCATATACATGTAAGAATGCATGCCCGGAATCTCTCCGCGAGGCGCCAGCAATATGACAGTCAAGATGATCTGACATCATGATCAGCATCATGATCACGGGTTGAACGCTCTTGTCGGCCTAGACCCGAGGTGACATGGGCTAAGGAGCCCGAAACCGGCCTAGCCCATTCACCGAGGTAATTCGAATCGTTGGCTTTGATTTCATCGACGTCAATTAACTAGAATTACACTCGCTGAGTGCGTTGCCGAGTACGACCTATATAGGTTTTTATCCAGGCATATCTAGAGATCGGTGGATGTAGGGTTGGTCTCGCGTCATGATCGAGCTCCGCGCCCCCATGGTAAACCGATCTAGCTGACGGAAATACTTTGGACATGCCGAGTTACACATCATGGTTGTCATGAAATGAACATTATGTTGGGCGGGACTGTGGAATCCACGCCCTCCAATTGATCATAATATCACGGTATATAATCATTATTCGATCTGGTCGTGGACATTCCATCTCCTTGACATTTTCCGGTCCGGTCAGGGTTGATATTATTAATGATAATCGTTAACTTTGGCATCCCACCACACCACTCTCTCAATTACTTCGGAAGGAAGTTCATACGTTCGAATGTAACATTATAATCTCAATAACATTCTCTCATATGGCAAGATAAAATACATGAGTATCTCTTTCCGGAGAAGAGCAGAAGAGAACATAAATTCCAGACATTTTCTGCGGAAGAAAGGGTGTTTAGACGATAGTTATCAAAACGACTACAACCAAACTGCATGTGGTTTTCGAATTCTCAGCGATGCTCTCTTAAACCTTACATGGCAGAGAGATGTCGCGCAGTTCTGGCCGTGGAAAGGCCGACGACCTTCCTTTAACGCGTAGGTTCAATGACCGATTACGTTCACTTTGATATTATAAAGAGGAACAAGCTATACAACAACAACAACAACAACAATAACAACAACAGCAACAACACATACACCACCACCTCCAACAAGAACCACAACAGCAATAACAACAATACAATAACGATAGCTGATGATATCGTCATCATGCACCACCATCAGCAACAATAACAACATCTCGCAGTTGCGTCGTCATACAAAGATGCATCTCTCGGAAATTGTAATGATTGTATGAGAAGATTGTCTTTAACTTTGTTGCAACAGTCTGCTAAGAATGGTATTCTCTTTGAATGTTCAAACATATTCCAGAATTGGTGCCCGTGTGTTCGTCTTCAGTAGATAGTCACCATTCAATTATTTGTTGTTTATGATAATGAAGTTGTTCATGCCTTTAATTGAACGATAACTTGAAACGTTTTCTCCTTTATATTATCTATGATGATGCTACATTGCATTTATATTTCTAATTAAGATGCACATTTGTATTTATATATATGTATTCTTGTCCATGCGTTTACGTTTAGGCGCTCTCGTGGGGTGCCTCCAGCTGCCGATCGTGCTTGCGGTGGAGGAGCCGATAGGGGGCAGCAGAGGGTATTGTACTATGGTCTCCAGAGTGTTGCCCGCCCCACTGCTTGAGAAGTGGGCCCCGTACCTCACCAACACTCGCAGCGGACTCAGAAGCTGGTGGCAGGTAATGACAATTATGATTACCCCCTCACGACCCCGTAGCTACGCCACTGGTTAACCGTTACCCCCCCCCCCCCCCCCCCCCCATATACATATGCCTAAATGGAGGAACAGGGAAAGAGTACTTGTTAAAAATTATGTTTTTAACAATTTATATACTGTGCAAATTAATAAATGAAATATATCATAAGTATGACATGTTAATGATATTTAGTTATTATTACAATATTATCAACCTCTGTTAGGATTGATCCGTGTCTATTTTAAGAAAGGAATAAAGGCTGCCCCTCATGGGAAACTTGATCACTTTTGCTCCTCTCCCCCCCCCCCCCCCCCCCCTGCCCCCTAATCCCGTGCCCCCGAATAGTTGCCACTGGAAAGTGATGTGTGTTATCAAACACATTTATTTCCTTTTCCTTTCACTCTTCTTTTAATTGAGTATCATCTTTGGAATAAATTGACATGTTAAATATACCTCCCCGTTACCTCTGCATCCCTGTCTGAATGGAGAGAAGGGTAAAGGATTTTTTTTTGTGCTAGAAATAATATGATTCTGGAATAAACGTTGGATATTCTTTCTTTCTTTCTGGAGTCTTCAAGCTAAAGTAACAAAGCTGAATACGTACAATCTAAAATAGTGTAACATTTAGAACAAACTATTTTTTATAGCCAGATGGCATTGATACTTGTTAAAAAATTATTTATGAAGTTTAATAAACAAAAATAATTTTGATAAACATAATCATTATTCAAACATACCATCATCTCCGTCAGGTGGTTTATATCACTTCAGCCATTGCCGGGGGCGCAGCCTCTTCACTCTTCTCTGGAACGTGGGCATCGACGAGTGGGGTCCCGCCCCTCCATGCTCTCCTGGGTGGGGCAGTCATGGTGTACGGATCAAGACTTGCAGGGGGATGCACCAGGTGGGTTAGGCAGAGAAAACTACCTCAAAATATTGTTATATGTGCTTGTTTATTTAGTTTGGGTGATGGTTTATGGATAAAAGATCTTACAGGGGAATGTATGAGTGAGGCAGAAAAGCGCATGGCAATGTTGTTATTTGTGTTTGTGTATGAAAATGATAAAGTGTTTGTTTGTTAGCGTGTATGTGCTTTATATGTTTGTCAGTTTGTTGGCATTAGACACGTTTGGATTATTTTATATTATGGTCCATGGATCTATCTTAGTCTATCTTGCAGGGGTGTTCACTTGGTGGGTTAGGCAGAAGACAGCCTAAAATTTGTTGCTGTTTGCGCATGGTTATGTGTGTGTATGTGCATTTGTGAATTGGTATGTTTGTCAGGTTGTCTGCATTTATATATGCACGCTTAGAGTCTTGTTTTGTGATGGTCTGTGGATCTATCTTGTTATATTTTTGCAGGGCGTACACTAGTTGGGTATATTATGTGTGTTTGGCATGTTTGTTAATTTGTCTGTATCTATGTGTGCTTGGAGATATGTGCTGGTGATGCCTTGGATCAAGGATTGTAGGGGGATGCACTAGGCTGGTTTGGCAGGCGACGTACAACTTGAACATTTAATGTTGTCATTTTGTGCTTGTTGGAGTGTGCATGTCTGTTTGTCAGTTTGTCTGCATTTATGCATGTTTGTACAATGGTTTGGTGATGGTCTACGCATCAAGGATTGTAGGGGATTGCACCAGGTGGGTGTATATTTATGCGCATTATTTTGGATGTGTGAATGTTTGAAATTTATTGCTGTACGTTATTTGAGCATGTTTGAGTGAGCGTGTAAATTTGTAAGTTTTTCTGCATTAATGCATGTTTGGATTATTTTTGGTGGTAATGATCTTTGGATCAAAGATTGCAGGGGGATGCACTAGGCTGGTTAGGCAGGCAACAACCTGAACATTTAATGTTGTTATTTGCGCTGGTTTGAGTGGCGTGGGCATGTATGTTTGTCTGTTAGTCTGCATGTATGCATGTTTGGGTGATGGTCAAAATAGATAGATCAAAATCAGCAGGGGATGCACCAGGTGGGTGTATATTTATGTGCATATATAAGCCTGAATTATTTTAGATGTGCTCAAATGCTCATGCATATCAAATCGGATCGTTTGTACACAGCATGACAGCCATGCTATCAATTGACCCATTAGCACAATGATTATCTAACTAAACCTTTTAAAGGGATATAAAGGGGTACACGTATAGATGTATAAAGGTAGAAGGGTAGAGGAATATAGACCTTATAAAGGGATAAGCAAGGAGATTTTCCCATGCCCCCTCCCTAGTAGGAAAAACAAACAAAGAGGAATATGTTTATTTATCATCAACCATAATCTCCCCCTCTGCCCCGTGCACTGGCCATGTCTACTAATGTATACAAATTATTGTAATAGTTATGAATAATTCTGTCACTTTTTTTTGTAAATTATTTTTCTTTTTTAATATGCATTACAGTGGTCATGGTCTGTCGGGAATCGGCATGCTCTCCGTGCTCTCATTCATCGCCATTCCATCCATGTTTGCCGGGGGTGTGATGACCGCCTCCGCGATGACCCTTCTGGGGATCTACTGATGACCTCTTGACCTCACCGCAAATCTACTGATGAACTTTCACCGTCCTTGGGATCAATATTGAACTTTGCACTTTCAGCCTCCATGAGATCAACTTAGGGATAGATTTTGACCTAACCCCCACTGCCATCTGCAGATGAACTTTCATTCTCCTGAAATAAACTTTGACCTTCGACCCTCATTGCAGTTTTACTGGTGATCTTTCAACCATTTTGTGGTCGGCTTTGACCTTTAACCCCTCCTGTAAGCTACTGATGACCTAGCTCTCACCATACTTGGCCTTTCAACTCTGACCAACTCTGATCAACTTTGACCTTTCAGGCCAAATTGAGATAAACTGATGACCTTTGAACCCTCGTTGGAATCAACTTTGACCTTCAGATATTCTACAGATACACCTCATGCTACCACTCAGAACTTCCAGTCAGATAGAAGAAAAACCTTTTCTAACACATATCTCCTCCACATTTTGAGCTCTATATTGTACATACGTGTTATAGTCATGTATATTCAATTGACGAAATTCATCAAATTTAAATTCAAAAGAATCTATATTTTTATTCAAGTGTTCAAAGAATGTATAGACATTAAAGACTACAGATGTAAATGTAAATTACCCAACACAAATACAGTGTATGGTGTATATGCTCTTATGAATATGATGGTTAATTTTTGTGTTGTTTCTTTACTAAATGTGTTAATATCGTTTGCACCAAGGCACATATACACTTTTCCAAATATTTCTATACAAAATGTTGAAATATCCATCTCACTAGGTTATGTAAAACTATGCTAACATATTTGGATGTACATTTCTTTGTTTAACTCCATGTACAAATGTTTGTGTAATTTTTGCAGTTTGATGGATAGAAACAAAACATTTTATCATATCGTTTTGTATTCCTTATTTTTAAATACCATATAAAAACTGCTGGAAGGTAATGAGGAACCTGAGATTTGACTACGAGGAAGATTAAGTGCAGCCTTGTTTTTTGCTATTTGTGGTTTTGATATATATGTATATACTGGTAAAATGTAATTATATTGATTTGCAGTTATATATGTTCACTTTTAACTAATATATATATGTATATATATATTATTGATATCAGATATGCACATATATGAAATGTTTCCAGATTCAGTTCAAATATTATTTCATTAAAAAATGATTGAACAATTCTAAGGAGCGCTAAAAAAAACAATTATTACTTGGCCAAGAGTCAGATGGCAAACATATAAATGTTATGAATCAATTACTCATGATTTATTTCTGCAACAAAATTATTCAGAAAGCAGAATGATAAATCAGTAGGTGTGAATTAAATTATGAAATAATAAATATTATGAAGAATCTTCCTACATAATAATGTATATCATATTTTCAGTCAAACTAAGTCTCAGAAAAATTGTGATTTGAAACCAGTTAATGGGTTATACATTACATAATATAATCATAGGTATATTTATTATTCTTTAGGTGAGAGGATAATTCCATCTGAATATTTACGATAATGGTATTCACGTTTATATTTATATATATATATTGCTTTAAATAATGTCAGTTAATATGCAGGTATTTTCAATATATGCTGCTTATATTTTTGTTTTATGAATAACATGTGCCTACCAACCTACCAGCCATATGAATATAATTGGCAATATTAATCGTCATTATATAATTGTATATTCATATCGCTGCACCAAGTCACGCACGAGTTTTGCTTTGACAATGCTAAATCTATTTACGGGACAATAGATACAATTCTAATTATGACTTTATACACATGCAAGTTTTATGGTTAAGACCGTTTCTCCTAGTTTAAAATCATAAAAAGACAGAAATATATCATGTTTTGCTTTAGTCAAGCATCTACCATACGGCCAAATGGAAAAACTCCCTTTCAACATTTTGATGGATTTTTGCTATATACCTCTTCTAATTATCTTGATAGTGAGATAACAGTACTAAGATGTAACATACTTGCGAAAAAACCAAGACCGACTTTGCCAATTGATAATTGATTTAAAAAAACTGGCTGGTATGGTCACAGTTATGGATCTAAGCAAGCTAGAATCTAGCATTAATCATCTCGCTGAAATTAAGTTTTTAAATCTCAAGCTGCAAAAGTGTTAATATTATTTCTTACTCCAAAATAAATATATAAATCATTGTCATAATTATGGTTGATGAATGAATTTGCTTTCTTAGTAGGGCAATTTGGATACTCAAAAATGTTACAAGCTACCTCAAAATGTTACGCGTCACAATGATTGTTTTCTCATATTAAAGGAGACATGCTGCAAGATATTTCGCAAAGTCACGTTGACCGAGGACCCTCGTTTGTTTGTTGTTGTTGCAGAAATGCAACTTTGTTTTGTGAAGTAATTAAACAAAGAAAATGTTACCTTTTCCCCCTTTTGTTACGGTGTAATTGTTATGTGTGCCGATCGACATCAGCACCTTAAATAGACTGTCCCAAGATGATCACACACTTTGGATGTGTCTGCTGATTTGTCATCACTAAATTGATGTGATACAGTTACCTAGAGCACTGTTTCAATTGCAGAAATGCACTCTCGTTTTGTGAATTCATATATATACAGAGAGTAGGTAAACAAAACAATGAACTACTGTTCCTTTTGTTATGAAAGCATTGTTTAGTTATCAATCAATGTCTGAAGGTACCAGAACCTTATTTAATAGACATCACTGCCCTGTAGCATAAAGATTCACTATTACAAATTATGGTACGATCATACTATCGATTAATTGATTGTTTTTAGTAATCATCCGATTAATTAAAATCATACAATCAATTTATTAATCCTATATCTATGATTGATCTCAAAGCTTTATGTTACGGGGCATTGAATTGTCAAATGTGATTTCACCCTTTATAGGATGTTTGAACTTTCATCACTAAGCTAAGTGTATGTGGTAAACAGCTCCTGTCAATTATTTCTATGCCCTTAGAAATATTTCAGTTTGTGTTCTTACTGTATGATATGTGCCCACTCAGTCTGCACAACTCATCAAAATGCCAGGGAATTAAATGATACGGGCACGCAATCACCCTCCTTCACATGCTATTGTCAACGTCAACAACTTTGTGTAAATATCACACATTCATGAGATACCATTATGTTTGTATTCCGTTGCTGCAAAAGGCTGCAACAAAATTTGAAATAAGTGAAATATAACCTCATCCATATCATAATCAATGTCCCTATTATGTAAATGATGAAATGTGCTTTACATTGTTGTTTAAGTCTTGAGACTGTGAAGCGCAGAATATTAATGTCTACATTTCTGTACATAAAAAAAATGCTTGTTATTAACAATGCTAATTATTTAATATAATTATTAAATCTATATATACAGGAGTTTACCGCCAACCTATATCTAAGATTGGGTCCATTATAGCAAAGTATTAATGGGGAAACTAATTTAACTACATGTACATGTACAAGTTAACTGTTCAGTAGACCTATCCATATCCAAATACTGGAAGTTTTGTATTTTTATATTGTAAATTGTTTTGTATAAGTGGTGAGCAATGGATACATAAAAATGAATAATATATTGCTAAATATTTTCACAAAATATTGTTCAAGATATCAAATTATCGGAGTGGGACATAATTATAATCTTCAAAAGTTGAGGCAGATCCAATCATATTAAACGGATTCTACTCCCGACGACGTATAATATCATGTAATTATTAAATATTTTGTATTCATGTGCACTTGTATGATAATATTTCCCACTTGTATTGCCTCAGTGTTGTGATCTTTGTATACATTGTATGATTATTTGTACTGGGTCGATCTATTGGGAAAACATAAATTGAACTGTAACCAACACATCCATCCTGTCTACGGTGTATTCATTCATAAATTGCATTTTGTGTTTTATGTAATGCATTTTCTTGTAATACTTGTTTGCTTGTTCTCCCAGCCTTTCTTTAAATAAGAGACTCATGTTAACCCATTCAGGGGAGTGTTTCACAAAGATCATAAGTTGAACTTAACTCTAAGTTGGACCTAACTATTATGGAAAGCCATTGTAGCCTTGGAATAAAATATATTCAAAAGCAAAAAACAGGGATTTTAGACTTTTCATAAATGTTGCATCAAGAACATAAAATATCCTTGATAATAGAAAATATGAATGGATTGAATCAGCATTTTGTGCCTTTGAACAAGGACTTTTACAACATTTGAAAAAAGAAAGTAGTGGCTTTCCATACTTTTTAAGTCCAACTTAAGAGTTAAGTTCAACTTAGGATCTTTGTGAAACACCCCCTGGGGGTGTTTCACATTTTGTAGACTTGGAAGTATTTGAGACTTCCAATAAAAAAAATATATCAATTATTTCAAGGTTCCTTGATAATAACAAATGCAACTGATTATTTAATCAAACTGTATGCCTTTTCAAAAGAAGTGTTTCAACAATTTTACAAAGAAACACGGCTCTCCATAATTATTTGGTCCAACTGAGCGTTAAGTTAAACTTTAACACCCCCCAGTTATACTGGTACATTTGATATCAACATTCTATGATGGTATTCCAAAGGCGTCTAATTTGTGAGCAAAATATGTGCATGGGTGTACATTATTATCCCGTAGCCCTCAAAAACCTGGTGGGCCATGTATATTAACTCTGCAGAGCTTAGTAGGAAACGGGTTTTAAAAAGGGCAAATAAAAAAAAAAGGACAAAACAAGTGATCATGAAGAGAAAGGGAGAAAGAAAGGGACATACCATGAGAAAGAGAGATTGCAAAGAGAAATAGAGAGAGAGAGAGAGACAGACTTGCAGAAAAATATGGACAATTAATAAAGTTTTAAAAATAGTGAAGAGATAACATCTTCATACATTTTGTTACATGTACACAGGCGTACATTTTATTCTCTTGCCCATGACCAGATTGTTACATTGGTATGGCTTCACACACATAACATATTAAAGTAAGCTTATATTATAACGAAGTTATAACGCCACACTTTTACTGAATAGCAACTGAGCAAATATTGAGCTCCTCCTACCCACTATATGTGACCGGCTACAGCAAAACCCTGCACTTGTCGGTAAAAAGCAAAATGCAGATTTTCACCATTAGAAAGGCCTCATCACAAGCTTTCATTTGATGCTTTGTTCATAACAAAATTGGTCAATAATTGGCAAAGATATGATTGTTTCAAATTTAGAATCATAAGTCTTTTACACACATTATGTGAACTTAAAATACCAATTTCTTCAAAACATGAATCACCGACAAGTGCAGGGTTTTGCTATAGCCGGTCACATATAGTAAACAAATTGGCAACGCAGACTGATTTGATCATTAGACAAAGGAAAAGAGTGAGCTGTGTTCTCTGCTTATGAGCTTTGTGATTTTCCAACTTAACACTCAGCCATTTCATAATTATATTTTCTTCAATTAGATCGATAAGCTTTACAGGTTTACCATAACCGTTCGAATGATTTTGATATTGGAATTAACACCATCGCTTGACTGACGCGTTTCTTTATTTGCCTTTGTTTCGTTAATTTCAATGATCAAAGTGCCATCTGCATTGCCAATTTGAGTATGTGGATTAGGAAAAATAAGAGACACAATTAACATAGGGGTCTGTGTTAGCTCAGTTGGTATAAAAGCCAAATTTGAGCAGGTTTCAATCCCACTAAAGTCAAATTTTCACTGCTACTTATTGAAATAATCATCTTTACTGTAATGAGCCACATCTAGCTAAAATGAAGTATAAATATACAGCTGAAAAAAGATATCTAATGAATATACAGTTTCCAGTGTTGATACCACTAGAAAAACAAATTATACAAAGAGTTGCAAAGTTTTGTATTTCAACAATACCATGGATTGTACCTAAGACCTAATTCTTGTTAGAGAGTTGAATTTAAATCAAGTTTTTACTTTAAAAAATTGGAATTAATTTAAACAATGATGGAAATCCTAAATTGTAATCCATGCCGGGCTCAAATTCAGTCCATAGTCTAGATACAAAACGAGTAATTTCCAATTAATTATGCAACTTAATCCAAGGTCAAATTCAACCGAATATTAAACATTTCGGCTTAACCCTAACCAGGCCGGGTTATTTTGGCTATGCTCTGGCCGGGGGGAGGGGAGGTGGATTCCACCCCCCCCCCCCCCCCCCCCCCGAGATCTCGGCCGTCAGACGCGCGGCCGCCACAAAGTTTGGCACGCAGGTAGCTTGCGACATAATCTATTTCATTGTTATTTTTTTGAAAATAATCAATTTGTAATTAATTATGCAAATTTATGCAGAAATCCCTCTTTTGTCTGTAAATCACTAAATATTGCTCAGAATATGCTAATTTTGTGCATGAATATTTTTTATGACTTAAATAATTAACAGGTTTTGAACATAAAAATTGCGACAGCCAAAATTGTCCTTATGTACTTCTTTGTTTTTGAAATTTCTTATGTATTCCTTATTTTCTTATTTTTTTTAATTGTTTTTTTCAATGGAATAAATTATTGACCATTATCCAACCATTATTAGCCCAAAATTAAATAATTGCAGTGATTATAATGAAATATAATGAAGGTTTGTCTATTCTAGGAAAAAATCAATTTCCATAGGATTTGTACACAAATCACAAAATTTAGCGATTTTCGGGCCAACGTTCACTTACAAAAGATCGTGTGACTCTAGAACGGTATACCTGGTCGTCTTAAATTTGGTCTCAAAAGTTGTGCAAGACTTCAATAAAAAAACTAATGAAGTCGCGCGGCAATACCTGCGCGCGTTGCGGAATTATCACGCGAAAAGTCGAGGGGGGTGGATTCCACCCCCCCCCCCCCCCGACCTGGTTAAGGTTATAAGGTTGAATGCATGTACCAGTATGTGTACTGATACATTTCTCTTTCATTTTCTCAATATATGAACATTCTTCTTTTTGCCATAGTCAGAAATATCAGTCATTTTGATACTCCAAATGTTGAATATTATGGGGGTGACAATTTCAAATAATCTCTCTAACGAAACCTGTTTCTAATAGAAACCTGTTTCTAATAGATTTTTTAAAAGTTAGATGTAGGTAAGAAAGGACATTTTCACATGAATAGACTGAAAATGTCAAGGATTTTAAAGAGCATACATAATTTAGAGGAGAATATAAGCTGGTGTTGAAAAGTTGCTTGTAACTTTTCCCATTATGAATACAATGGATAACAATTAACATTGAATGAAATAAAGCAAGGCCATACATTTAAATGTAAATTTTGTCTCAGAAAATATTCATACAAACTAATTTTTAAAAAATAATTACATTCATCGCTGGATGTACTCCTTGTAAAAAAAAACACAGCAGTATTAGATATACAAGTAAAAACAAATATTCCCTTCATAAAAATACTCAATGTACAAAACTGACACCTGTCCCACATGGTTCTATGAATTATCTTCGGTGACATTCTTCTTTGTTCATATACCAATCAAGACTTCTAACCCTAACCCCAGATAGAGTGGTGAAGTGTGACGTCATCAAAAATCGATTTTTTTTTGAATTTTCAAATTTGAACTTCATTTTTTACCAAAGAGCATAAAAAATAATGTCCAAATACCGAAAATCAATTGAATATGTTAAGTATTGGCTGAGATAAGCCCATCTGAATGAATTTTATTTCAATAGGCAATCAGTGTTATTAATGTAGTGCTCTGGTTCATAAAGTTATGAAACAAAGCACTATAACACTGATTTCCTATTGACAACAAACTCATTCGGATGGGCATATCTCAGCCAATACATAACATATTCAATTGATTTTCGGTATTTGGACATTATTTTTGATGCTCTTTCGGAAAATGAAGTTCAAATTTGAAAATAAAAAAAAAAGAAGATTTTTACGACGTCATAGCTTCTGTATTCTATACTTATACTTAAAACAAAAATGATAAAGTGGGGATGGACACTCAGAGCATTTGCTGCCAGGCCAAACAATCTGTCCGCAATCTTACTTCAAAATTACGGAGGTGACCACAATAACCCAAGCTTT
>JBAMJV010013521.1:0-25047 GCA_037951105.1 Echinarachnius parma
CAAGGTTGGCAGACACGGGCTAGCCATTGATTGAAGGATGCTGTAGGGCTTGGATGTATGGTGCATACAGGACACAAGGTTGGCAGACACGGGCTAGCCATTGATGAAGCTACAAAGGTTGGCAGACACGGGCTAGCCATTGATGAAGCTACAAAGAAACGTGTAGTCAACAAGGAGATGAGGGGCTAATTATAATAGGGTTTTTCACTTTTTAAATTCAATTTTTTATAAATTTGTACTTCAATTCCATCCCGAGATACTAACAAGGCAAACATCCCAACTGCAATTTCGTCAATTATCATTCTTATTGGTTATTTGTCAATCAACTTCAAATATATTGCATTAACAAACGTCGATCGTCTCCGTCGCTGAGCAAGTGTTGAATTCGTCTTCGTTCAAACAATTTCGTGATGTTTTCATTCAAATTCGTCACATGCATGGTATTGCCCAGCTATGCCCATCTGTGTAAAGACTATGTGGATGGTAGGGGGCTACGATGTGAGTGTGTAAACTGTGTATGTGTGTCGTGTGTTTGTGTGTGTGCATGTATACATGAATTGTTTTACATTGTGTGCACCATCTCCACTCCTTGGGGAGCATTCCTTCCAAGCGCCCATGGGCTCAAGAATATCGTTCACATAAAGGATTTCACCAAAAATTTGTTTTTAAACGTGTTTGTGTGTGTGTTTGTTTGTATGTGTGCGAATTTATGTGTATGTGCGTATGTGCGTATGTGTGTGTGTGCATGTGAGTTGTGAATTCGTGTGCGTGTGTATATATACGCGTGATTGTTACCCCCTAAATACAAAACAGAACATTACCGTGAAATACATATGAACGCAAATTTACGAAATTGCTTTCGCTTATTATGTGTTCAGCAACTGTGACCGACAAATTTTAATTGTAATTGACGATAATGTGTGACAAATGTACTCTGTTGGCACCCCTTTTTTCCTCTCTATACTTTTTTGTAGTCTAGAATGTGTTAATTTAAATATACAATAATATTCCTAACTATTATTTGAGGGGTCCACAATTGTACAAGCATTGCTTTTAGTGGACCCCTCTTGTTTCCGATATGTATATCTCTATTTTGTATAAATTGTAATAATTCATTTGTAATGTTTTGTTGGAAGCAAGAATAAAATTGAAATTGAAATTGAAATTGAACGGTTGTTCTTTAGTATTCGTTATCATTGGAGTGAACTTACATACTTGCTTTTATATAATAAATTTTATATATAAACCGAACACAAAAAGTAACTTCACCCCTAAGCGATTGCCCATAATTTCATAACCAAGAATCATTTCAAGATTTAGTCTTGCCAATATATCCATATGGTAGTTAGGAAAACAATGTGTACAAATAAGAGGTAACCATTAATCCATGGTTGAGTGAGCACACATTACAGAAAAAATAGTCATATTTCAAAATTCGCAAAAGTAATATCATCATTATACAAATTATTGAGAGTTGGAAAATAAAAAATGCACTGTTTTACAATTGCAATTGATGCATTTTACCACATGTGCCATCACAAAATCAAAATGAATGGAATAACAAACAGCATTGATTCATAAACCATGATCAATGCATTCCGCCACATGTGCGGATTCACAACAATGTACAGGCAAGCGCAATATACCTTGTGACTTTTGAATTGGGCCATTTTGTCTTTAATCTGTGCTCATTCAGCCAAAGTAATGAATATTTCTTCGCAAATATTGAACATAATTCAACTGTGCCAATATTATGCCAAGATGACATCTTGAAACAGTAATCGGTTATAAAATTATGGGCAATTGCTTAGGGTGAAGTTACTTTTTGTGTTCGGTTTATATATTTGTGTGATTATTTTAAAACAGAATTGTTGTTTTTATTCCACTGCATGAAACATTCAAAATATTGACAATTGACAACAACAATAAAATAATACGAGGGTTAAATATGTGAACAATAAATAAATACACAATTCTTGCCTTCCTTATATAGCCCTAAGCATTCGCATGCCCTCCAATCAGTCCGACCTTGCATGCACGCTATACAGGGTGCATGCCCCCCAAAACGGAACGGGGCACTTCCCAAGTAACAACGATTATGTCCATCGGATAGGGTATTTTCCCCAATGAAAAACGATACCAAGAACAGTAAATTTGGTCGTGTAGTTTTTGTTTTAGGGTGCTCTGAGTGACACCATGTCAGGCTCCCATTTTAATTTTTTTTTATCAAGTCATACTAGTGTGCAATATTGGCAGCAGAATGTAAATGATTAGAACTGATATGTATTACTTATTTATACATATTCATGGTATATATTTTGAACACGCATGGCAACAAACAAGTTGAATTGCACGTGCTAAACATTCAATTAAAAACAAACAACGTAATTCAAATAAACGCGAACAAACAATGTAATTTATATAAATGCGAACAATAATTGTGACATTTTTACAAACAACGTATTATTCAAATAAACGCGAACAAACAAGGTAATTTATATAAATGCGAACAATAATTGTGACATTTTTACATGACGTGTACATACATCATTGTGAAAATTACATAATAAATTCAAATATTAAAAATTACATTCTTGCCCTTGTCTATCATTAATTGTTAAATATAATTTAAAATGTTAAATATAATTTAAAATGCTGTATCGTAAAAAACACTTCATCATAATAATTAACAGTGTAGGCCTACTGTGATGAAATTTCCTTCAAATTGTGTAAACATATAACATGACAACCACTCGAATTATTTTTTGACGGGGCCGAATAGGGTCTTTGGAGCTACACAAACCCTGAACTCGGGAGCTAACTGAGCAGTCTAAATCTTGACTAAAACCATTGAAAACTACAAAATACATGGACTAATTGGTCTTGGAGCTTACACGTGTATACGGAAACCCTCAATTGGGCCAAGGAGCTGATTAGAAGAAATTAAAATTATGGACTTGGCGCTACTCAAATAGCCAAGTCATTCCGCCGGGGGTACTCTATGGAGCGAATTTTTTTTCGGGTATCTTGAGAGCGGCAATGAGTGCCCCCCCCCCCCCCCCCCCCCCCCCGGGAAATCAAATGGGAGGCTATGAAATTCAGATTTCAGAAGTGCCTAAACAATCCGGTTTTGGATTGAGGTCTCAAAGAAACAACAACAACACGAACATAACATGGACTGGTGTAATAACCCTTCTCTGGGCTGACTGTGCATTGTTGTTACATGTAACTGATATAATGACGTCATTATGTAGAAAAAGAAGTTAGCCCATCCCGATTACCCGGTGTTGTGCAATCCACTGGGTTGCTTGCGGCTGGGTAATTCTCATCAGGAAAGACCTTAATTCAACCTTATTCCACCAATAGAGGTAAGAAAACATCCCACTATTTGTGTAACTACGATCAGAGGAATTTCCGTCCCGTTTTACTTCTGAAAATATCTTTAATTCGAGAGTGTGAGGTGTGTTTTTATTTCATCTTGCCACGCCGACAGGGACGTACGTATTGTTGCAGAGCAGCTGCTGATAAAGGCAGTCGACACGAAGGTTCACCGACACGAACCGTAGACGGTAAGTTCCCCGGCCGGGCCCGCGACCCTTCGACCCGGCGCGTCTATCTATATTAGCAGGCCAAATGCAAATCATAAGCAATGGAAGCCAATCACCATGATCACATCAGTCAATAAAGTCATCACATCACATTTTGGTACGGGAAAGAAGGATGACTCCTGAGATTTTCCGGTCTTCTCTATGTTCATGATGTTGATTGTTGCTAGTGCTTAGCCTAACCAGGCTCTGTCGTAGACAGAGTCTAGCATATTGAAGTGACTGTTAGGTGTATCGGTCGTAACAATTATTGGTAAAAATAGTATATAAGATACTATACAATTTATATCTGGTTTTATACTTACGACGGATGTTATCCATGGACATCAATGGTCCACTGTCTTGATACATCATTACATGAGGCTCCATTTGGTGTATTAATTCACAAAATTAGGTTTTTATCGTCCAGATTGTGGTAAGAAGCAAAAATTCCAAAATGGTATCCGAATTTGTGTCCACAGTGCGCATGCGTGAGGTCGCAGGTCAAACTTTGGCGTACGAGCGAGCCATATAAGCCAGGCCACTGTACTCAATGTTAACCTAACCGCCTGGCATATACATCGCTCGAAATCTTGCAGGAACATGTTTGTAGATGGGCGATGAGGTGTTTTATCCTCTTTAAGCAGATTTTTTAAAAATTTTGTTTACTTGTACTGCACCCTAAAATACCTATGTACGACGGCGCTACACAAAATTACTATGAAAACAATGATAACCTACCTCAAATTGATTATTTATGTCGATTGTCCTTGTTAGAATCCCGCTGTGCGATGCCGACGGATCGAAAAAAAAAGCCGGATTCTAACAAGGACGATCGACATAAATAATCAATTTGAGGTAAGTTATCATTCTTTTTATAGCAATTTTGTGTAGCGCCGTCGTACATAGGTATTTTAGGGTGCAGTACAAGTAAACAAAATTTAAAACAAATCTGCTTAAAGAGGATAAAACACCTCATCGCCCATCTACAAACATGTTCCTGCAAGATTTCGAGCGATGTATATGCCAGGCGGTTAGGTTAACATTGAGTACAGTGGCCTGGCTTATATGTATTAGTCAACCGATCGCCACTTACGCGCGGAACCGGAATAAAACCTCGCCTATATATCCCAGCATGCATTGCCGATGACTTTGGAGGTGACAGGACAATTTCGAATATTTGTGCGAAGCCGTTTGGGATTAATCATCAATTTGAGGTAAGTTATTATTCTTTTCATATAATTTATATGTAGCGCGCAGATAAAACGCACTTTTGTGCTCTAGAAAAGGTTAACCAAATACAAAAAAATTATAATTAAAGGTGATAAAAACACCTCATCGCAAAAACGCTACACCATTTCGATCTTCAGTAATTCACAGCTCTGTGCTACGCACAGAGCTGATCATAGTTAGCTAGTGCTGTACTGTAGTCTGTATATTTTAAACTTCAGTTACAGTTTTTACACAGTATCTAGACCAAAAAATTGTTCGTTATAAATTACTCCGCTAGCTTGACGGTCGGATCCCGGGTATTTAACGACCGAGGAATAGAGAGGAAGTGGTGTGTAGAAGAAGGATAATTGTATGCGTGCGACTCTTAGTACGGCGTTCAGTGACGCGCACTCGCTAACTAAAGTAAAATTGCTTAAATTTCAAATCGGCTTGCGACAATTGAATGATAGCATCGACTGATCGAGTCAATAACTAATATGTTCCCCCTACGGCCCTACCTGACTTATTTCTATATTTTGCATAAAATTGATTAATTGTATGTACTATCAAGTATAAAACTTATATCTGTTTCAAAGCAAATTCAATACGACTTGCTTTTATCGGAAATATGCGCGGTGCGTGTCTCCCATTCATGGTGTCTGGCTAAAAAGTAGACAAAATGGCCGCCTTAACCACAGGGTCTATGGCAGATTTACTTCATCACAGCGCGAACACTTCAGATTACCATCTCGTAATGGGATAGAGTAACAAATCCGATATAATAAATCCCATGAAGAGACTGGTATTTCTGTCTAGCACTTGCCTTGCCTGGTGGACTTGTGTCTGCTGACTTGTCTTTTCCAGTCCTATCAGTACCAGCTCAGCTCACGACAATTTACATGCCGCATTTGGCTTTACAGGCAGATGATGCAGCAGCGTTACTAGAGATTAGAGTAGTAATTTTAAGAAAAGACAAAAATCTTTCCCTTTATTTTTGTCTTTTTCCTTCTTTTTTTTGTTCCCTGTCTTGTATCCCAAAACAAAAGATTCTTTATTCTTATTTCTATGTCATTATATTAGTGTGATTTATTAGCATTTTATGTTTAATTTTTTATTATTTTGTAAACATATTTTAATTTGTATTTCTATTATTTAATTTCATTTTGTGTTGCATTATTGATGAATGAAGAAAACAAATGCTGTTAAAAATGAAGCAAATATCTGCATCTGCTAATGATAAGGAAAACAATCCTCCTGATTTGTAAATTTGTTTCTGCATGATCCAAAATTGTCTGAATTACTACCCAGACCAGTGTTATTTTGGAGTTAGATTTTCTTTTTAATTCATTTTTACATTTTAATTCATTTTTGTACATAAAATGTCTAGATACATTGTATTTCTTATGTTATTGTTCTTTTCTATCTTGCAGAAATCCGGAACCCAAACCCTTGTTGTACAACTGCGTAACCAGAACAGAAGCTTTGATCTCATCACCCACAATTCAACTCTTGACAGAAATCACCCCTAAAAGCAAATCTTCAGACCCAAACATCATACCTTAAAGGGACAGTTGCCAATTTACTAAGCTAAAGGCTACCATTATACCTTGTAGTGGTGTTTGTTGCCAATTTACTGAGCTAAAGGCCATCATACCTTGTAGTGACAGTTGCCAATTTACTAAGCTAAATCCCAGCATAATACCTTGTAGTGCCAGTTGCCAATTTGCTGATCTCAAGATGAGTACTGGTGGTAAAGTAGCGTGGCCAGTGCCAACCAGCAACCCGTGGGGGCAGAGCCCTGGGGCTGGGGTGAGTGTGTCTTCACTGAGCAGTGTGATGGATGAGGAGTATGCATTGCAGCTGCAGAGAGAGGAGCAGACACAGACAGGGGCAGCTGATAACAGGTGAGGGAGAGCAACCACAAATTGGCATTCTCTTCCCAGACGTGCCCATGACTTGGTATGCATGACTAAAAGAACACATGCTCTATGCAATTTGTAAAGCGCATCAGTTCTTTCAGTCATGCTTGACAAGTCGTGGGCACGTCTGCAAAGAGAATGCCCACAAATTAGTCACAAATATATGCACCGCTCAAAATAAGCATCTATGCCTGAAATATCAGTCGGGCCACCAACAAATCACAATTGCCTAAATACACAGACATGGGCAGCTGACAACGGGTGAGGGCAACAAAACATTAGTTACAAGAACATGGTATTCCCTATCCAGGCATGCTACACATTGCATGGAACGTCTGTTCCGTTTGTCAGCATCTGCATGTTGTGGGCATGTTTTGCTATTTGAGAATTCAAAATATACAATTTAAAAGATTATTTGAGTACTGGTCGAGGTAAAGCATCTGTTCTTTTTGCCATGCATGAGCATGTTTTGTTAAAGAATACAAAATATACGGGATACAATTTTAGAGATCTAGTTTAGTACTGGGCAAGGTTTGTAAAAACAAGCTACCATGGTTTTCCCGACGGAATTACCGGCGAAAAGGGGGATGCGGTTTGTAGGTACATGGAGATAGGGAAAATTGCACGAAAATCCCCACTAGCACAACAAAACATGAATCAAATCTGAGATGAAAAAAATGTACCTTATGTTTATTCCTTCTTACAAGTTCAGATTTTGTTAAATCTACCCTTGAAAATAGTAAATTATAAGCTCTTTTTGGAGATGAAAAATTACGATCGTCTTTGCAAGTGGTGGGGAAAAAAAGCGTGCAGACGCGATTTGACTAAAACTAGTGATCAATCACGATAGGATGATCGCTAATTTCAGTCAAATCGCGTCTGACGCTTTTTTTCCCCACCACTTGCAAAGTAACGATCGTAATTTTTCATCTCCAAAAAGAGCTTATAATTTACTATTTTATAACTTGTAAGAAGGAATAAACATATCAAGGTACATTTTTTTCATCTCTTATTTGATTCATGTTTTGTTTTGTCTTCGTTTGTCTTCTAGCGTTCACCACAGTCCCATGCATAGTGTTCCGTGTTTTGTTTTCTGGTAAGCTCAACAGACAACAAATGTTACGGATTGATCGGGGAAGGGGCTTATAATTTCCTTAATGTGCTTCAGAGACTTCAGTAAATTGAAGTATATTTCATAGACCAAAACTCTCTGGAAAAGAAGGATGTTTTTTCTTACTCTTACAAAAATCAAGAATTATACTATCAAATTTTTTTTTTTTCCCATGGAAAACCCCCCAAAGTTAGGGATGCGGTTAATACACCGGAGCGGGTAATACACCGACAAATACGGTAGTCATTCTTGAAGATGAAGAAATAATTGTTGAAATACCAAAGGTAAGACTTGCATGATTTGTTGCATGAGTTGGTCTAAATATTTATGAGTCACAGTCGAACATAAACATACAATTCAAGATGAAATAAATATACTTACACTAGAAATTTGTAACTTTATTGGATACTGTACCAATTAACAAGACCAGTTAGACGGCCACAGAGACAGACAGAAACCTGAGCACAGTTGGCTCAGATGTATATCCTTGTTTTATAATCAAATACTTACACTACTAACTTATATCTTGATATTGCTTATCTAGCCCCATATTGGATACTGTGGCAGTTGACCCGTCCAGTGAGACGGCTGGAGTGACAGATAGTGACCTGCTGCTTGCTCAGATGTTGCAGCTGCAGTTTGACCGGGAGTATGATGCAGAGCTCTCCAGGGAGGAACACAAGTACAATGGAGACAGCAAAGGTAATAATTATAATAGCTTGCATTTATATAGCACTTAACTCCTAACGTGCCAAGTGCTTGCAATGAAGCTACCCCTTGGATGCTACATTCATGATCGCAAGCATAATAGTCAATAGAGTACTTGACCATACCCATTGTATTGTGCAGTGGCATTGTATGATGCAGAGCTCTCCAGGGAGAAACACAAGTACAATGGAGACAGCAAAGGTACAAACATAACGCAGGACTTGACATTTGCACTGGCCCGGGGCCAGTGAAAGTGCACTTCGGGCCAGCAAAAATGTATAAAGTTATATTTTGTTGGCCCGCTCGGGCGAGAAGATTTTCAACCCGACATTGACAAAATTATACAAATCTTGTTTGCTTCCATGTCATGTTTCATCTTTTATCACAGGTTTGATCAGGAAAGAGTGATATTTTGAATAGTAGAAAGTTAACTCATGAAAAAAAATGTTTGGGCCAGTAAATTTTTCTTTCGGCCCACCAGAAAAGAGGAAGAAATTATTTCACTGGCCCAACCGGGCCACTGACAAAACATGTAAGTGTGGAGCCCTGCAAAACGTATTATATCCCTCTTTTAGCAATCAATTGGTCAAAATGCATGTGTTAAATATGTTTTCTCCCATACACTCCCAACATTGCCCAGTACCTTTTTATTCAGGGATAACAAACTTTGGGCTGTGCTGAGAGAAGATAGTAAATTGCTAATACCTAGATGCATGTGATTCTCATCTAGGTCACGTTGTTGAAAAGCTGTAAATTAGGAAACGACGAATGTTCACAAACAAGTTTGTTTGCCTCTATGACAATCCAGTGATCTGTGAAGGCTACTACTCGGCGTGACAGTACCTTCACAGATCACCTCGGCACCCTCCCAGTCGATGGTTATTTGCTTATTATAAAGTCTGATGTAACTGTATCTAGTCAATCCAAACTTTCTTTATAGACATGTACAATGTGGAGAGGGCTTTTATGCAGTTGGCTATAACCTGTTCTAAGAGTTCATACAGGACCCACCAGGATTCTGTACATAGGTATTGGGTTAGTAGGTTTGACAGACAGTATAATGCTTAGCTCTTCAGACCGGAACACTTACAACATGGTTGTACAAACATCTTTCTTACATCAGATTTTGATCATTCACAATAATCAAAGCCTTCAACTTTTATATAATTTACAATATTGAATACAATTTCAACTCACAGTAGTGCAAACTGTTGAACAAATTATGTGTTTTAATGTGTTTTAGTGCTTAATTAATTTCTTATTTTCCTTTGTTAATAATTAATATTTGTCAATTTTTGTTTTATAGTGAGTGTGTCGTTCTCCAACTACCGCACAGTGCATCCTGGGTATGATGATGGGGAGGAGGATGAGGAGGAAGAAGACTTCCAGGAGGACTGGATCCAGGGAGACGAGGGTAAGGGGCAGGGGCTTAGCGCAGGGGGGGGGGGGGGGGGGTGATCTATGGGAGGAGGAGGAGGGATCTATGGGAGGAGAAGGAGGGAGGGGGAGGATGAGGAGGAAGAAGACTTCCAGGAGGACTGGTTCCAGGGAGACGAGGGTAAGGGGCAGGGGCTTAGCGCTGGGGGGGGGGGGGGGGTGATCTATGGGAGGAGGAGGAGGGAGGGGGAGGATGAGGAGGAAGAAGACTTCCAGGAGGACTGGATCCAGGGAGATGAGGGTGAGTGACAGAGGCTAAGCACTGGGGAGGGGCTAGGGGAGAGGCTAGGGGAGGAGGAGGAGGGGGGAGAGGAGGAGGAGGCTAGGGGTGAGGGAGGAGGAGAAGAGGGAGGACTTCCAAGAGGACTGGATCCAGGGAGGGAGGGGTTAGGGGAGGAGGAGGCGGAGGAGGCTAGGGGTGAGGGAGGATGAGGAGGAAGAAGACTTCCAGGAGGACTGGATCCAGGGAGACGAGGGTTAGTGACAGAGGCTAAGCACTCGGGAGGGGCTAGGGGAGGAGGAGGAGGGAGGAGGAGGAGAAGGGGGAGGACTTCCAAGCGGACTGGATCCAGGGAGGGAGGGGTTAGGAGAGGAGGAGGCGGAGGAGGCTAGGGGTGAGGGAGGGTGAGCAGGAAGAAGACTTCCAGGAGGACTGGATCCAGGGAGATGAGGGTGAGTGACAGAGGCTTAGCACTCGGGAGGGGCTAGGGGAGAGGCTAGGGGAGGAGGAGGGGGGAGGAGGAGGAGGGGAGAGGAAGAGGAGGCTAGGGGTGAGGGAGGAAGAGAAGGGGGAGGACTTCAGGAGGACTGGATCCAGGGAGGGAGGGGCTAGGGGAGGAGGAGGAGGAGGAGGAGGCTAGGGGTGAGGGAGGATGAGGAGGAAGAAGACTTCCAGGAGGACTGGATCCAGGGAGATGAGGGTGAGTGACAGAGGCTTAGCACTCAAGAGGGGCTAGGGGAGGGGCTAGGGGAGGGGCTAGGGGAGGAGGAGGAGGGGAGAGGAGGAGGCTAGGGGTGAGGGAGGAGGAGAAGGGGGAGGACTTCCAGGAGGACTGGATCCAGGGAGACGAGGGTGAGGGGCAGGGGCTTAGCAATGGGGAGGGGGGGGGGGGGGTGATCTATGGGAGGAGGAGGAGGGAGGGGGAGGGATGAGGAGGAAGAAGACTTCCAGGAGGACTGGATCCAGGGAGACGAGGGTAAGGGGCAGGGACTTAGCGCTGGGGGGGGGGGGGGGGGGAGGGACGGGGTGATCTATGGGAGGAGGAGGAAGGAGGGGGAGGGATGAGGAGGAAGAAGACTTCCAGGAGGACTGGTTCCAGGGAGACGAGAGTGAGTGGCAGTGGCTTAGCACTGGGGAGGGGGGGGGGGGGGGGGTGAGCTAGGGGAGGAGGAGGGAGGGAGAAGTAGGGGGAGGAGGAGGAGGGAGAGGCCTTTCAGGAGGATCCAGGGAGACGAGGGTGAGTTGGGGTCCTGCAGGGAGCATAACACACTGGACTCGGGGGGGGGGGGGGGGGGGGGGGGGATATAGCCCAAAAATGCCGAAAGCCCCCAGAAAACCATTTAAGAGACCCTGACATGTACCAGCTTTAGAGTGCCATTTCCATGCAGCCTGCAAGCTTAAAAATAGCCCCCAGAATATCTGTTGTGATTTGTTTTAATGCAGCACTTATGTACATAAACACACAGCCCTGTATCCTCCTTGTGGAAACTCATTTTAACAAGGACCTTATGGAGGCACCTGCCCCCTGAATGATTTGACAAAACAAGCAATATAAAACAGATCATTTAGACATGGTGCATTATGTGCAATGTATGTGCACTGAGAGTAAATATATTTACCTTTTCAACCCATAAATGTGTTTTTTTTTTCCCCTCCTCAGTGCATGATGTAGACCTGTCTTCCAGCAAGGGTTCCTCCGGAGGGAAGAAGTCCATTGTGACCAAGCATGATGCCCAGGTGTGTGGACGTAAGAATGCCAGTAGAGTCATGGACCAGGTAAATATGCAGTCATGTTTATATCTCTCTTGTTAGGAGAACCAATCAATGGGACATGAAAGCTGTAGATAGGTCAATCCTGTACTTTAGGGGGATATATTATTTTGGTTGCTAACTTCAACCCTCACCCTAACCCTTACCCTAAATTTGGTGGCTATAAGTCAGATTTAGTGGCTATAAATCAGATTTAGTGGCTATAAATCAGATTTGGGGTCTATGGTTAGATTTAGTGGCTATAAGTTAGATTTATTGGCTATGGTTAGATTTAGTGGCTATGGACTATGGGCAGTATAAAAATTGAAGTTAGCAAGCAAAAATAATATATCCCGCTAAAGTGCAGGATTGCTGTAAATTGAAATGGAAATGATAAATTAACAGTGTTTGTTGAGGGGAAAGAAAGAGGGGACAGATAATCTTGATCAAACAATTTCCTGACTTGGATTCCAGTAATACACGGAGGGTCATGAACCAGAAGAACTTACGATGACATGATTATTCATTTAATCCAACATGTACCTGAAACACTTTTTTTAGAAGTTGGATTTACCTAAGAATCCTTTGTGTGACTTTTCTTATAATATAGAAACAAATTAAAGAATGGGTAATCCTGATTGAAGATTGTCCTTTACTCAATCCAAAGCAAATTGAAAGAATGTTGTGTGTACCGTGGTATTTTTATTTGTATGTCATAATACTCATCTTAGATTTACTCCTTTACTTGATTTGTTGTGTTGTTCCCTAGTTCCCCCCAGACTTCCTGAGTGGTCACAGCCACACTATGGACATGATGCTGAGTAACTCATATAGTATTCATCTTAGAATTACTCAGTTACAGTGTTACACTATCTTATTTGTTTCCCTAGTTCCCCCCAGACTTCCCGAGTGGTAGCAGCCATGGTATGGACATGCAGCTATCTAACTCTTTGTACAACGTGCTCAAGATTCAATACCATCTTTATGTATTTAAAGTAGGGGGGAAATCCCGGCTTTGATTCAGTTTTATAGCTTTAAATATGTGCCTTTATTGATATACCACACTCTTTTTTTCAAAGAAATCCTTAAGTTGGGAAAAAAAGAGAAATTTCCTGCAACTTTTTTGCTTTATTTCGCATCGGCGTTCCATGCTCCTAAAAAAGTCATTTATAGCAGAGCGGGAATGTGCGCACGTGTCACCGGATTCATGACATCACAAGCAGACCGCAACACGGATGAATGTGCATGGTTTACATGCAGAGCCTATGACTTGCTAGTAAAACAAACTCGTTTTTGCTTGTAAATTGAGGCTTAACTGAAAGTGCTTAAGAATTGCTAAGAAATGAATTGTAGCAGGATGCAGCTACACATCTGAGTGTATATCGTCCATGATATAAACCTAAGCAAATGTTTGCAAATATTGAAACAAATGGAAATAATATCTCTGTGTCAACGTGAGTTTTGCACTCAGCGTGTACGTCTATGACCGAGCTAAACTGCGATTGCCTGCATGTGACGTCACAAAGATGACGTCATTTTTTTTTCGCCCGGAAAGTGATTTTACAAGTTGATTTTTTTTTATTTTTCCCGGGTTTTCCCACGAGGAAAATATGTTTGTAATAATCTTCATGAAAATCTACCTTAGATACAGTAAAACACAATTTTGAGGCAGTTTTCTTGTCACCATACCTTTAAATATTCATCTTGGGTTTACTCCTTTACTTGATTTGTTGTGTGCTTTCCCTAGTTCCCTCCAGACTTCGGAGTGGTAACAGCCACACTATGGACATGATGCTGAGTAACTCATATAGTATTCATCTTAGAATTACTAAGTTACAGTGTTACACTATCTTATTTTGTTTCCCTAGTTCCCCCCAGACTTCCCGAGTGGTAGCAGCCATGGTATGGACTAGGCTAGTATGGACATGAAACTATCTAACTCAGTGTACAACGTGCTCAAGATTTTGTATCTTCTGTATATGCATGCATTATCATCATTATCTTAAAGACACTGATGTTTGTTTGTTTTCTTCCTCGACAGTTCCTTCCAGATTTACTTTATTTGATTTGTTATTTTGTTTCCCCAGTTCCCCCCAGACTTCCCGAGTGGTAACAGCCATGGAATGGACATGCAGCTCAGTAACTCTGTATACAACATGCTCAAGATTCAATGCCATCTTTATTTATTTAAATATTCATCTTAGATTTACTCCTTTATGTGATTTGTTTTCTGCTTTCCCTAGTTCCCCCCAGACTTCCTGAGTGGTAACAGCCATGGTATGGACATGCAGCTATCTAACTCTGTATTCTTTCCCTAGTTCCCCCCAGACTTCCCGAGTGGTAACAGTCATGGTATGGACATGCAGCTATCTAACTCTGTATTCTTTCCCTACTTCCCCCCAGACTTCCCGAGTGGTAACAGCCATGGTATGGACATGCAGCTATCTAACTCTGTATTCTTTCCCTAGTTCCCCCCAGACTTCCTGAGTGGTAACAGCCATGGTATGGACATGCAGCTATCTAACTCTGTATTCTTTCCCTAGTTCCCCCCAGACTTCCCGAGTGGTAACAGCCATGGTATGGACATGCAGCTATCTAACTCTGTATTCTTTCCCTAGTTCCCCCCAGACTTCCCGAGTGGTAACAGCCATGGTATGGACATGCAGCTATCTAACTCTGTATTCTTTCCCTAGTTCCCCCCAGACTTCCTGAGTGGTAACAGCCATGGTATGGACATGCAGCTATCTAACTCTGTATTCTTTCCCTAGTTCCCCCCAGACTTCCCGAGTGGTAACAGTCATGGTATGGACATGCAGCTATCTAACTCTGTATTCTTTCCCTAGTTCCCCCCAGACTTCCTGAGTGGTAACAGCCATGGTATGGACATGCAGCTATCTAACTCTGTATTCTTTCCCCAGTTCCCTCCAGACTTCCCGAGTGGTAGCAGCCATGGTATGGACTAGGCTAGTATGGACATGAAACTATCTAACTCAGTGTACAACGTGCTCAAGATTTTGTATCTTCTGTATATGCATGCATTATTATCATTATCTTAACCCTAATCCCACTGGGGGGGGGGGGGGGGGGGGCCATTTTGGACCCCCCCTGTCGTTTTTTTTTACGTGCATCTAGACCGTTTGGAATTTAACGTTCAAAACTTCAAGTCTCCCGCATGTTTTGATATATAATTCACCCCGGTCGGACATGTAGAACCGATTTTAGAGGTAGATAATTGCTCGACCGTCACAAAAAAATTTAATTTTTGTACAGGTTTCTATGTAATTCCTATATCCGATGCCATGAAAACTCCAAATCTGTTATAATTGTTACTTTGAATTATAATTTGGATTATTTCTTTGTTATTAGCTGAATTCATACACTTCAGAGATAAATTCTTCTTAAAAAACAAAACAAAAACAACAAAAAAACAATAAAATGCATAAGAATGAAAACAATGTGGGTAAATCCGGGAATACTAATTTGCATATTTATGCAAATTAGTGATATATTTCATCACCATAAAAAACATGGATATGATGAATAACATCATTTGAAAGTATTTTTACAGAAAACCTGAAGAAATCCTGTAATTTCTCTTGATTTTAGATGAAAATCCCAATTTTCCCCCAAATTCGTCAAAAATTTGCATATTCAAAATTTTAATTAATTATTAAAAAAAAAAATAATCGTCCAATTTTTGTTTTCTTTCAAATTCTTATTCTACTTGACTTGTTGTACGTATGTGCCAATTTTCAAGTCGATCGGTCCATTCGTTGCCGAGATTGGAGGGGGGGGCCAAAACGGCCCCCCCCCCCCCAGTGGACTCAAGTGACCAAAATAACCCAGTGGGATTAGGGTTAAAGACACTGATGTTTGTTTGTTTTCTTACTTTATTTGATTTGTTATTTTGTTTCCCCAGTTCCCCCCAGACTTCCCGAGTGGTAACAGCCATGGAATGGACATGCAGCTCAGTAACTCTGTATACAACATGCTCAAGATTCAATGCCATCTTTATTTATTTAAATATTCATCTTAGATTTACTCCTTTATGTGATTTGTTTTCTGCTTTCCCTAGTTCCCCCCAGACTTCCTGAGTGGTAACAGCCATGGTATGGACATGCAGCTATCTAACTCTGTATTCTTTCCCTAGTTCCCCCCAGACTTCCCGAGTGGTAACAGTCATGGTATGGACATGCAGCTATCTAACTCTGTATTCTTTCCCTACTTCCCCCCAGACTTCCCGAGTGGTAACAGCCATGGTATGGACATGCAGCTATCTAACTCTGTATTCTTTCCCTAGTTCCCCCCAGACTTCCTGAGTGGTAACAGCCATGGTATGGACATGCAGCTATCTAACTCTGTATTCTTTCCCTAGTTCCCCCCAGACTTCCCGAGTGGTAACAGTCATGGTATGGACATGCAGCTATCTAACTCTGTATTCTTTCCCTAGTTCCCCCCAGACTTCCCGAGTGGTAACAGTCATGGTATGGACATGCAGCTATCTAACTCTGTATTCTTTCCCTAGTTCCCCCCAGACTTCCCGAGTGGTAACAGCCATGGTATGGACATGCAGCTATCTAACTCTGTATTCTTTCCCTAGTTCCCCCCAGACTTCCTGAGTGGTAACAGCCATGGTATGGACATGCAGCTATCTAACTCTGTATTCTTTCCCTAGTTCCCCCCAGACTTCCTGAGTGGTAACAGCCATGGTATGGACATGCAGCTATCTAACTCTGTATTCTTTCCCTAGTTCCCCCCAGACTTCCTGAGTGGTAACAGCCATGGTATGGACATGCAGCTATCTAACTCTGTATTCTTTCCCTAGTTCCCCCCAGACTTCCCGAGTGGTAACAGCCATGGAATGGACATGCAGCTCAGTAACTCTGTATACAACGTGCTCAAGATTCACTCTCAGAAGGAAGAGAACAAGGCCCAGAGACTGCATGAGAAGAAGGAACACTCCACAGCTGTGAGTTACAGGCAAATTTTTGTATTGGTTTTATTTGTTGTTTTAGTTATTTATTATTATTATGATTATTTATTTATTTTTATTTTATTTATTTATTTTTTTTGTGGGGGGCTTTTTTTCAAACTTGCCTGCATGAAAATTACACTCCAAAATGTTATTTGCATTGAACTATGTGTAAATTTCCGGGGCTCTTTTGGGCATTTCGGGGCGAATTTGCTCTGTATTTTTTTCACTGGTGAGTTTAGACAACATGATTTGTCATTTGTTGTCACTTTTCACTTTTATCAAAATTTATGTTGTAGAGCATCTTGACAAATGCATGCAAATTTCAAATACATCTACATGGGTAAAAAAAGGGTCTGGAAACATTAGTGTAGACATTTTAAAAATTGTTTATCTGTTAAAACGTGAACCATATTGACAGGGCCATTCTTGGTCACGTGTGTGACCCAAAACATGAACATTTTTGAAATAGGATGCTTATATTTCAGTAAGTATAAGAGGTATAATGATTCTTACTTTGTATGTGACTTGAATATGTTGAATATGTACTATGTACAATATGAATGGAAAAGTGGGAATTTTATAATATCAGGTTTAGAAAGGAATGAAAAGTTCAATTTTTACAAAGTTGGTATCAACATGTACAGGAAAATGAGAAGAATAAGCTTGCTAACTATCCTTTCGATATCTTGATTATTTTCTGGGTTATGATTTTAGAAAAATATTGAAATATGTAAATTAATGCAAATGAGTATGAAAGTGTCTTTGTTTAATGTAAATCATATATTTCATGAAACTTTACACATGGATCATTCCAAAAATGGAACAAAACAACAGAAAATTAAAACTTCAATTTTTCCGAAAAAGTTTCACTTTTCAAAGAATGGCCCATCAGCATCTTTGCGTGGTGGTCCTCTTTTATATTTCTTTGTTATGCCATAGCATTGTCTTTCAATATTATGTATTTTACACATGGGTATCTATTAACCCTTGCAGTGCAGCTGCAGTCAACCATGCACAAATATAACCAGCATTGGGTCCATTGATTAGTTCCTGTTCTATTCATGAAGCTATATGTGGAACTATTGTGCAGTACCTATCCATAAATGAAGGCTGAATGGGGGTACCTCTATTCATACCTGACTGAAAGAATTAAACTCTGCCGGATTCCTACAATTTAATTTGGCATTGTGTGATTAACACTTTCCTTCTTGTTTTGTGTGCATTCTTCAGGAAATGGCAGTAGACTCGCGTACCAGGATCATGTTGTACAAACTGGTGAACAACGGTCTGCTAGACTCCATCACAGGAACCATCAGCACAGGCAAGGAAGCCGTCGTCATACACGCAAATGGAGGACAGTAAGTCACATGACATATCGCATGATACATCACATACAGCCCAACATTGCTGATCAAAGGGGTGTTGCATAAGTAGTCACATGACATATCGCATGATACATCACATACAGCCCAACATTGCTAATCAAAGGGGTGTTGCATAAGTAGTCACATGACATATCGCATGATACATCACATACAGCCCAACATTGCTGATCAAAGGGGTGTTGCATAAGTAGTCACATGACATATCGCATGATACATCACATACAGCCCAACATTGCTGATCAAAGGGGTGTTGCATAAGTAGTCACATGACATATCGCATGATACATCACATACAGCCCAACATTGCTGATCAAAGGGGTGTTGCATAAGTCACATGACATATCGCATGATACATCACATACAGCCCAACATTGCTGATCAAAGGGGTGTTGCATAAGTAGTCACATGACATATCGCCTGATACATCACATACAGCCCAACATTGCTGATCAAAGGGGTGTTGCATAAGTAGTCACATGACATATCGCATGATACATCACATACAGCCCAACATTGCTAATCAAAGGGGTGTTGCATAAGTCACATGACATATCGCATGATACATCACATACAGCCCAACATTGCTGATCAAAGGGGTGTTGCATAAGTTGCAATTAATCGCAACTCTTTATGCAACACCCCCCAGTTCATCAGTTATCCTCAACCTCTGATAACTGGTTGGGATCTTGCAGGTACAGTTTATTGTTTTGAAATTATTTTCCACTTTAAATGTCACTTGCACCTCTCAAAATTCGCAACATATGGGAACAACATTGGCGCAATCTAATATTCATTATCTTAAGTATACATGACTATCACATGTACAAAACAAATTACTTTCCTGACATCAATACAAATGCTGTGTTTGAGGATTGCATTGAAAGTGCCTCATAGTGCATTCTGTTGTCACGCTTGAGCTGTTGTCCAACCATTCCTTTGTAATTCTCTTATATGTATTCCAGGATTGATGATGCCATAGATCGCACAGAGTGTGCACTGGAAGTGTTCAAGACGCTGTTGAATGAGTTGATGTTGAATGTCTTGCATTGTTCACCCCTTGCCTGTATTCCAGAATGGATGAAGTCATAGTCCCCCCTGAGTGTGCACTGAAGGTTTTCAAGACGACATTGAACGAGTTCAAGACGAGGGATCAGTACATCAGGAACGACTACCGATTCAGAGCTCGCTTCAAGAAACAGAACCCTCGCAAGTTCATCCACATGTGGGCTGAGAAGGAGATGCATAATCTACACAGGTAAACAACATAATTTATCACCTGACTTAGTAAATACAGTACATCAGCTGCCATGTAACATTTTTGGATGTTACATGGCACTGTCACATGGCAATTCAGATGATAAACAGTTGTTAATTTTGCTGTCAGGAAAATCATGGAATGTTCCCCTCAGAATTTTAAATGCTATTTTCGTGAAGAAAATAAGTCCCTCAATAGCACTCCTTGGGAGTGGAACATTCCGTGCTTTTCCCTCCACCACCAGTTAACAACTGTATAATGACAACCATCTAGATAGGTAGCCAGGTTAAATAACAACATATGATAACCATCTGGTGTGATATTACATAGTTCAATATGAATTATATAGATTACAAAGGAAACAAGTTCATCCACATATGGGCTGAGAAGGAGATGCACAACCTACACAGGTAAACAACATAATATGACAACCATCTAGATAGGTAGCCAGGTTATATAACAACATATACCATCTGGTGTGATATGAATTATATAGATTACAAAGGAAACAAGTTCATCCACATATGGGCTGAGAAGGAGATGCACAACCTACACAGGTAAACAACATAATGTGACAACCATCTACTGTGGTATGACAGAGTAAGATATAAGCCCTTTCCCAACTGTCTAAGACCTGTGAAGGTCAGAAGGCAAGCACCTGGGAAAAATATTAAGATACCACATGATACAAGTTGATCCACATAACATGTGGGCATGGACAAAGATGCACAACCTACACAGATAGGATACATGATACTTGAGGCAGTAATCCCTTAGCAGCTCTTACAGGAGTTATCCAGTGATGAAGTGGTGTGTGCTGTTAGGAGGTGCCATGGTGAATAATACTATCCATATGTTATTTACTGCAATAAAATAGGTAAGCCTGGGTCGGAACGGACGGAATACCGGAATCCGTCCGGTGTGTGCGTGTTCCGGTTTTGTTTTCTCCATTCCGGTATTCCGATGAAAATCGCGGAAAACCTCTTTTTCCTCAAAAATTCATATTTTGTAGTAGAAAACTATCAGAAGAAAACAAATGACAAAAAAGTACAAGAAAGACGATGTTGAATGCAACTTACAACGACAAGAAATCCGCTGCGTTTATTATGACAGCCGATCTAGCGCGCGGCGCGGCGAGTACGGCATACGATCGACGTCGTAGACTAGCTACCCCGGCGCGCCCCGGCCCCGCAGCTAGCTGCTATCAGTCAGAGCTGCGCCGTACCATGTCACCCGTACGTGTATCATGCATACTACACAGTCATGTACCTAATACTGCACATGGATTAAACGATTCTAATGCTCCGATACAGCCCGCCATATCACTCGTATACTTTGCGTGCAGGTTATGGGTCTCATTTCTTACGCGAGATATCCATCCGCCGGGAATTGGGGAATTCCCAGAATAGGTGCGATCTTAATCGTAATAATCTTACATTTTCGTTCCTTTTCGGCACTTTTTAAGAGTGCAACTTGAAAAATGCAAGGTCAAGGCAGTTGAGTTGGCCTGTCTCGCAGCGCGGGGCCTGCCTGCGCTGCCGAAGCTATGGCAGACCTTCTAGTGCGTGTTCGTTCCGTATCATTCATTGGCAGGTTTCTTTTTTTTCGGAATACCGGATTCCGACCGGCACAACACCGGCGGATTCCGGAACAAAAAAATTCCGACATGACTCAGGCTTAAAAATAGGGTATGAATGGTGCAAGTAAAAAAAACATTGGTTCATTTGGTAGTAGTAGTGATGGTAGTAGTATTATGTGATTGGTTTGTTGGCCTCTCCCACTTCAGCCAGGTGCTTAATACTTACATGGACTACTGTTGCAGCAGTTATTTACAAATTCCTATGTTTTTGTAAAGAAGGCGTATTTTTAAGCATCTATTGTAGATCAGGGTACTGCAAACCTAATGTCGTGGCAACGTCCTTTTAAATTCATACGTCATTTGACACGCCAGAAATGTTCAACTTAGACAAAGAATGTTCAAATGTTGACCAGTTATACATAGATCTAGATAAACCAAAGCATTTATTCCCAATTTCTATTTTATTTTTCCTCTCAGAATGCGAGATGCTGGTATCCGATGCCCAGAGGTTGTGTTGCTACGGAAACACATCCTGGTGATGTCATTTATTGGGAAGGATCAGAGAGCTGCACCCAAACTGAAGCACGTCAGGTTCTCACCCAGTGAAGCACAGTGTGTGTATGATGAGTGTGTGGAGGTAGGTTATAGGACTGAAGCATGTCAGGTTCTCACCCAGTGAAGCACAGTGTGTGTATGATGAGTGTGTGGAGGTAGGTTATAGGGCTGAAGCATGTCAGGTTCTCACCCTGTGAAGCACAGTGTGTGTATGATGAGTGTGTGGAGGTAGGTTATAGGGCTGAAGCATGTCAGGTTCTCACCCAGTGAAGCACAGTGTGTGTATGATGAGTGTGTGGAGGTAGGTTATAGGGCTGAAGCATGTCAGGTTCTCACCCAGTGAAGCACAGTGTGTGTATGATGAGTGTGTGGAGGTAGGTTATAGGGCTGAAGCATGTCAGGTTCTCACCCAGTGAAGCACAGTGTGTGTATGATGAGTGTGTGGAGGTAGGTTATAGGGCTGAAGCATGTCAGGTTCTCACCCAGTGAAGCACAGTGTGTGTATGATGAGTGTGTGGAGGTAGGTTATAGGGCTGAAGCATGTCAGGTTCTCACCCAGTGAAGCACAGTGTGTGTATGAGGAGTGTGTGGAGGTAGGTTATAGGACTAAAGCATGTCAGGTTCTCACCCAGTGAAGCACAGTGTGTGTATGATGAGTGTGTGGAGGTAGGTTATAGGGCTGAAGCATGTCAGGTTCTCACCTAGCGACGCACAGTGTGTGTATGAGGAGTGTGTGGAGGTAGGTTATAGGACTGACTGAAGCATGTCAGGTTCTCACCCAGTGAAGCACAGTGTGTGTATGAGGAGTGTGTGGAGGTAGGTTATTAGGCTGTGCAATTTCCAAAAGTGTTTTTTTTTTTAAGTGCCTAGTCCTTTTTTGTTTACCCCTGTGTGAGTACGGGCCACTAAGATTTGAGAAATCTTGATTTTAATTGCCTAGAAGAACAAAACAAATAATTTCCAGCAATGAATACAAAGTTTAAATGATTACAAAATTTACATGTTCAGGACTTTGGTTATTGGATAGCGGCAGCCAAAGTTTCTGTGAATATATTGGAATACATTTCAAATCTAATACCTGATTATGTTTTGTTTACTCCTTGTGATTGCAGATGGTGGTGAGACTGTACCGACAGTGCAATCTGATCCACGCTGATCTGAGTGAATACAACATCCTGTGGCACGACGGCCATCTCTGGTTCATCGATGTCAGTCAATCAGTGGAACCCACCCACCCACATGGACTAGAGTTCCTTCTCAGGGATTGCACCAACATCAGCAAGGTTAGTATAACATGTCCATCATTTGACATCTGTGGTTCATTGATGTTAATCAGTAGAACCCACTCACCCACATGGACTAGAGTTCCTTCTAAGGGACTGCACCAACATCAGCAAGGTTAGTATATCATGTCCATCATTTGACATCTGTGGTTCATTGATGTCAATCAGTGATGTCAATAAGGAATCTTGGCATTATCTTTGATCATCGCATGTCAATGTCTCACCATATTTCTCACATTTGTAGTACTGTAATATTTTATTTAAGGAATATTGCTAGAATCAGGAGGTTTATTGATCAATCTGCCTGTCATAATGCTGTGCGTTCTCTAGTTCTATCTCGTATTGATTATTGTAACGGGCTTCTCTCTTCAATTCCTTCAACTCAATTGAATCGTGTGCAACGACTTCAAAATTGGGCAGCCCGATTGGTGTTTTTAGGTTTCTAGGGACCACCCATCTCAGCCACTCTTGAATTTGTTGCATTGGCTTCCTTTGAAACAACGAATAATATTTAAATTACTCTTGTTTGTCTATAAAATCCTCAACAATCAAGCACCAAAATATCTAGATACTTGTTTGAATTTATACACACCTACCGGGAGGTTGAGGTCATCCAGTGATCCTCTCCGCCTCACATTTTCTGTTACTCGCACCTTGGCAGGTGATAGGACATTTACTGTATCTGCATCAAAATACTGGAATGATTTACCACTTGCTATTAGACAGTCTTCATCAGTCAGTGCCTTCAGAAAGGCTTTGAAAACACATATTTTTAGTAGTTTGTGATTGTATTTTTTCATTGTACGTGTATTTATAATTGTTGTTGAATTTTATTGTAAGCGCTTTGTGCCTTATGGGAAAAGCGCGGTATAAGTAATAATAATAATAATAATCAGTGGAGCCCACCCACCCACATGGGCTAGAGTTCCTTCTCAGGGACTGTACAACATCAGCAAGGTATGAACAACATTTAGATCAGTGAATTATACTATTTGGTAGTTTGTAGAATCCTGATATGTTCTATACAACCACTCACAAGAATTCACTCAGTCAACTAGTTATGTATTGAAATGATCTTAGTATGTAGCATAATTGTGTTGACCTGGAACTGGAGGAGTACAATGAAAGAGTTAATGGATGTCATTCTCATAGAAAATGTTCTGCTTACTTGCGAAGTACAGTCAAAAGCAGAGAATGGTTTAAACTCTCAGTATTTGTTGTTTCTTGTGTTTGTGTGGCATCCAGTTCTTCCAGTAGCTAGGAGTGGATGTTGAACAGACAAGGGCTTGGGCTAGAGTAGGGCAGTGAGTTCTTCAATAAGCTAGGAGTGACTGGTGTACTGAGACCCCATGAACTGTTCAACAGAGTCACAGGACTGGAGCAGGGGTATGGCAGTGAGATAAGGTTCATTAACTGTCATTCTCTGTTGGTAAATGTTGTATTTGTTCCTTCCTGTGTCTGTGTATAATCTAGTTCTTCAATAAGCTTGGAGTGACTGGTGTACTGAGACCTCATGAACTGTTCAACAGAGTCACAGGACTGGAGCTAGAGTATGGCAGTGAGATAAGGTTCATTAACTGTCATTCTCAGTTGGTAAATGTTGTATTTGTTCCTTCCTGTGTCTGTGCATAATCTAGTTCTTCAATAAGCTAGGAGTGGCTGGTGTACTGAGACCCCATGAACTGTTCAACAGAGTGACCGGACTGGAGCTAGAGTATGGCAGTGAGAGAGAGTTCTTAGACCAGGTATGTATTGCAGTCATAGAAATTATTTTGTTGCCCTGTAGCCCAGACGGGCAAGTATAAACCAGATATTTCCATTTCCAGTAGCCTGAAATCTGACATCTGAAACCAAAGAAACCTTAACATATTCTGTTATTCTTGTTGCCCATTCAGGAAAGTGGAATTCAGAATCGGTGAAATTTGGTGGCTCGTAGCTTTACCTGATTTTGAGTGGCCCAGGGCCTGTGCTTGTTTCAACACTGCATACTGAGCATTTCTTCATCTAACAGAGTTTCTAGTTTGATCTTATAAAAACAAAACAGTGTCAGGTCAATATTTGTTAAAATGGATTCT
>JBAMJV010013522.1:0-20696 GCA_037951105.1 Echinarachnius parma
TTTAAATAGTTGTTGGTTATTTCTCTATCTAATCACTATTTCAACAAAACATCACATGCACAATATTTTATTCAAAATGGTTGAAACCGATGAGTGTTTAGAGAGCGCCCTCTTACGTTTTAACGGCTCTTTTTGAATGATAACATGATCTTTACTACGTCATTTGTAATTTTGTGTTCCTTTCTAGTTATAACTATTAGTTTGTAATGTAATGATGCAGGTTTTGGTTACTAAAATTCAATTTCACCAAAACTGTACTCTCCTTACCAGAACTCAACTATCCCTTTAATGTCGTATATATCTTGTTTTAAGCGGGCTATCAGTGTTACCAAAGATATATTCTTACAAATAAATACACAATTATTGCAACATAATAATGATAACGTTATTTGATGCTTTAGTTATATCAAGCAATATTATAACCAATACTCGGAGAGAAGTTGGACATACCAAAACAATGCTTATAGAATAATGATATAAATATCACCATTCCTTGTCTTATCTATAGAACGGATGCTTTAAATTGCAGTACATCGTTATTTGGTATATACATTGATAAATCATAACTATTAATACATAATAAGAGATGACAGGAAACTATTAATCATACTATATCAAGCCTTTGTGTAATGTCCTTCGTGCGTTTACGCGATTACACCATCAGGGAATAATGGATACTTGTACAATTTGAAGAGTCTCTTTGTGAATCGTGCGCGGAATTAAATAATATTGATGAATTTTTCCGATTATCCACACGAGCACAAATATTTGGTGCCTAACAAATAAAGGAGACAAAATACAAACGTAGCAATACTAATATCTCTGATCCGAATTACGTTAAGTATGTTTCCATTGCGAACAGTATCACCATTGACATCATGGTCGTATTTGTCAACAAACATAGCCGCTGAGTAACTTTTAAAAAAACGCGCGCGAAAACAATATGAAATATGCCCATTTAGTAATCACACGATCACAAGCATACGCCTTGACCATAATACAATTACATGTTCAGGGATATAGAGATACAACCAGAAATGAAACAAAAGAGCCAATAGATACTCTGCTCTGATTTTATGTTTCTTTGCGAGCGACAACTTCACAACACATCCCTTTTTAAAAATAAATATTCTTTTTCGTGTCTTGCATTCGCTGCATGTACGAACTTGTATTATTCCGTTGTTACATCTATAATGTTGCCTTACCAACAATAATATTAATGTTATTTTTAGACAATCGCAGCGTGTCTTTTGAAGGAACATGCGCGAATAAATGTGTTAATTTGTTGATTAAACACGTGCACACGAGCATGATTCTATGTTGCTTAATAAAAACTTAAGGTATACATTCAAGAAATATTAGCGAAATAATAAATACAAAAGCAATAGTTGGTCTACTGCGAGGATATTGTTTCCGTACATTTTGGAGGTTTAGATAACCTCCACCGGATGTATTTAAATGAAACATCCGCAAAGTTAAAAATAAAAGTTATATTTACCGACTAACCACACGAGCGTGAACAATTTATTGTCTAAGGGAATAACGTATAAATACTGATACACATGATTAAAACATAACGCGTTCAACATAAAGTAATAGTTTGTTATTCTTCCATCATTATATAGTTAGGCGGCTAAGGGTAACAATTGTGCACTTTTTGAAAGAAGTATGAAAGTCCTACCATATAATCATCATTATATGTGAATTATTTTCCCTCGTGGAAGTTTGCTCAATTTTACCCCAAGTGACCTTTAGAGGTCATGACCTTGTTACCACCATATTTTACCGATTTGAGGCATCATTCTTAACGTTTCTCCTATATTTCGTTTTAAATATGATTGTAGCAGTTAGCCTCGCATCCGTGGGGTGACAATTATCCAATTTAAAGATTTTGGGGTCATGGGGTTAAAGGTTATGGAGCTCATTATCTATGTACTTATCAATGTCATTGAAGTAAATAAATAGTCCTGTAGACGGATCTATACTTGTGTATTAGACCTGGAGACGTTCTTTAGTCTAACATGTTTTATTGATTCATATTCTAGAAGGTTTAAGAATACATTTTAGCTTTGTTCCCACCTTTTAATGTTAATTAGCTAATTTGCATATTTGTGTATAAAGGTCAGGGGTCATTTTCAATCTCGGAATAGTAAAATATTGATAAAACAAGTATTCTAGGGTATTTTGGGGCAAGGATTCCATTTCTGGTGCTCGTTTGTAAGTGCCATATGGGAAACATCCCCAAATCCAAGATGGCTGCCTCTAATTTGCATATTTATGAATATTATTGATTTTCAGTGGCTACAGCCCCTTATAAGCAATGATTCCAGATTATTATTTGTCAGTTATGTTCTAAGTATGTATTTAAGATATCAAAGATTAGTTGCCATAAAGGAAACCTCTAGCAATGCATATTATTTGCATAATTAGGTATTTTATATCATTTGAACATTTCCCCAAATCGAGCATATTGGGAACCCGGACAGTAAAAATGACAAGTAATACCACTTTTCCAAGGTTTTAGAGGGCAACAGATCCATTTTTGATAATTACTTCCCTGTTTAACCGTGGCAACCATCTCAAATCCAAGATGGCTGCTCCCCAAATTACACATGCTATGATACATGACTGTATTATTTCGGTTATATTAGATCGATATTACAATATTTGGACTTTTAATTATTGGAATAAGTAACTAAAATACTTGAATCATGATGTAGTTGTTTGCTTACAGTAAACAAATCATACTGTTATAAAATAAATGCAATTAAAGTGGCAAATAGCATTTTTCCTTCAAAATTACAAAGGCGGCCATCTTGGATTTAAGTGGGTTGCCAAGGTGATACGTCTAACTAAGTATCATGGATGGATTTGTTGCCCCCTTAAACCTTGGAAAAGTGGTATTCCTTGTCATTTTTACTTCCTGGGTTCCCAATATACTCGATTTGGGGGAATATGCAAATTAGGTAAAATACCTAATTATGCTAATTGTATGCATTGCTAGAGGTTGCCGATGTGGCAACCAAGCTAAATTATCTTTAACACGCATTTAGAGCATAATTGAGGAAAATCGTCTGTAGTAATGATTTATAAGAGGCTGTAGCCACTGAAAATCATTAATATTCATAAATATGCAAATTAGGGGAAGCCATCTTGGATCTAAGGGTGTTGCCCATATGACACTTCCAAACGAGCACCAGAAATAGAATCCTTGCCCCAAAATACCCTAGAATACTTGTTTGTTATCCATGTTGTACAATACCTAGCAAAAAAATGACCCCTGACACTATTTCACAAATATGCAAATTAGCTAATTTAGTTTATAATGCTTTAAAAATAATTGCCCAATGTTGCCATGGTAGCAACAAAGCTAAAATATATTCTTAACCCTTCTAGAATATGAATCAATAATAAAATGTTGGACTGAAGAACGATAAGTAAACTTTAGACACATGTGAAAAGTGAGGGGGGGGGGGGGGGGGGGGGTCCCACTCCTTTTCATTTACCCCATACAATTACCCCATAAAATAATCATATATATTATAATAATGGACAAAATGATTTTCAGGTCACTTTTAACCCATAAACATATTAAGGAAAAAATAAAGTCATGTTAGATACCCATACAATGGTGTAATAATGCACTTTGCACCCCCTTTCTTTCAAGACCCTGTCCCGCCCCTTATGGTCATAATTAGCAAACTTCCACTGGGGAAATTAAACGTTATGATAATATGATCTATCTGTGAAAAATTCACACTTCTTTCATTTTGTGCACAATTGTTATGATTCCAGGCCCTTAGCAGCCTAACTAATATTGTTCCGTGCGTTTTTGAACTTTGAATAACGTCCGTAACATCCGCAAAATTTAAAATATATATATTTGCCGACTAACCACACGAGCGTGAATGATATATTTTCTAAGAGAATCACGTATTTATAAATATCAAAATGATTACAAATATATAACGCGTTCTCCATTTCTGTTAAAGTTATGTATTCTTGCGAAGGATAGTATTGTATACTTGGCTTACTTTTATTGAAACTTATTAACAACCATAGATAAAAAAAACACAAGTAACGAATGTTATTAAGAAAAGACAACCAAATTATACAACATTTCTTTTAGATCTGGTGCTAATTTATATATGTGTTGAGACCAGATTGTCCGTATTTCTACAGATAATATAGCTTGTACACATGTCAGACTGATTAATAATTAATGTACACGTTGTTTGCATACTGATTACGTACTTATTCTCGAAGGAGTTAGCGCGCTTCATTATCATAATTATTTTTGCCTTTGTTGGAATTCGCATTATCTAAAAACTACAAGGTACGTGATTATGGATATCCAGGGTATATCTCTGAGATATAAATATGTATATTGAGATTTACGTCTTATTTTTCTCCTCATGATCGTTCACACACTGGGCAAAAAATTACATCTCCTGCATATTTTTGCTTATGTTGACATAATTTTTTTAACTTTTGTCTTAAAGGCATTTTGAATTCGCCCGCAGTTTTCGGAGATATATAATAAATGCACTTGCGATGTGATTTCCCGCTGTTTTTGAGTTAAAAAGTGTTTATACTGTATCTTTGGCTAAAGGGCAATGATACACTTTCCCGCATTTATCGATGAATTTATTATTTTCATATTTGTATTCTTCTTATTTTTTTTAATGGAAGACAATTAAGGACTGTCCCGTGGTCCTTGAAGTATAGTACGCATATAGTATGTATATTGATTTATAAATATTTTGTACAATTTCTTAGAACGTAATTTTAAAATGTCTTGCGGTTCTCGCAGATGTTTTACATTTAAAATGTGTTTGATTATGCTTTGATTGTTGTTGAAGAAAATATAGGGTGCATTCTCCCACTGATCCCAGGGATGAGTAAATGTATTTATAACAAGTGGCCAAGCGCCATTCCGCGACGCAGTGCGTGCACGCATATAATTCTGTATACCGTAATCGCTTGCGCTCTAAGTCTTTTCGACGAGCATATTATTATCGCATAAATGCACGTCCATCACAGTGCTTACACCAAGCGCCACTCCGCGACGGAGTGCGCGCGCGCGCGCGCGCGCATATAATCATGTATACCGTAATCGCTTGCGCTCTAAGTCTTTTCGACGAGCGTATTATTATCGCATACATACACGTCGATCACAGTGCTTACAAACATATGCGTCATCGAACAGTTTCCCATGATCGGGATTTAGAGCGCAATATGGATTTAGACGCCACGGAGATTGAAGACAGATTATGCTATTTTCCTAGTGTTGCTTGAACATGTGAAAAAGGAATAACAATTATGAATTCACCCGCAGATTTGAAAATAAAAAACTTTTGTTGTTGTATATAATATTATATATTTCCCTCCATTCTGACAAGATGGCCTTGCGCAATTATCCCGCAGTTCCTAAATGTGTCAATGCCTTTTTTTAATGAAGTAATTTCTCCCTTTTCCAAGAAGGCCATTCTAAATTCTCCCGCAGTCTTCGTGATGTGTGAATGCATCATAAATGCATTTATGGTGCGTTTTTACAGGCAATTATACGACGTCTCCCACATTTCTTTCAGATGTAAAATTATGTATTTATTATGATGTGTATTATAGTTGACTCAATTTTATATACCTTAGCGGCAGTTATTATGCGTTTCGCTTGGTAACCATGGCAACCGAAATATACCGGGGGATTTATCAGAATCCCGAACGTGTTCATCGTAAACACACTACCTCCTACATGTCCTAGAAACTATACCATTCCCGTAGAGTTAATACTAAATTCACAGGGTCCCCGTAGGCTAGGGGTTAAACTTTTCCAGAATACGATATACATGATATAGGTCTTGTCAGAGTATACCCAGCTATATACTGCAATCGGCAGATACAGTACTTAATTTCAATACATGTTAGCTTACTTCAAAATATAGCATAATTCAATTTCAACAACACACAATAACAAAGTAATCAATTAGTAATGAAAATGAAAGGAGGAAACAGCGAAGAAGGGAAGTCTGTATATTTGCTGGTCCCTGGTAATATGAATAAACATGAATATAAGTATTGAATTATATAATAAATCGTACACATTTATGATCTCAGAACGCATAGATACAGAAGCTTGTTACAAATTGTGGCCTACATACAGAGCATACTTCTTGATAATTAATTGTAATTATGAAATCGGGTATTTGTATATAAAAACAACTAATCAATACGAAACATGTCTACAAATAGGAGTTATATCTTTATAAAATTCCAAATTACAGACAAAAACAAAAACAAAAATATGCAGTATATTCCTATGGAAACTGGATACCTATATTCATGTATGCATATTTATGACATATCAGAGAACTGAATATACACGAAGTGAGTTGTGAAAAATAATGTAAAACCGACGCCATCTTTGTTACAGGATACTAGTTGATATAAAACAAACCCAAAGCTCATGCCAATACATGGACAAGAGCTGACAAAACAAGAAACAACCATCAACTTTCGTTATTATTATGTTAACAAGACGGCTCATTTGCAAATCTTTCTCTATTTTTGTAATTCGTTATTATGTAACCGACTTCACCGTCCTTCTCCACGCCGTCACTTAATTAACAGATCTAGTTCACGTGTGCGTGAGCATGTGTGTTGGCTGTTTTTTGTTGGTGTATGTGTATATATAATAACAACTAGTATGTCAGTTTATATAGCGCATTATCACCGTTGTCTCAAAGCGCGGGGGCATTATTATGTGTGTTTGTGTATGTATGCGTATGTGTGTGTGTGCGCGTGTATGTGAATGATTATACATGTGTGTATGTATGTGTGTGTGTGTGTGTATGTGTGTGTGTGCGTGTGGGTGTGTGTGTGTGTGTGTGTGTGTATGTATGTGCCTGTGTGCACATGTGTATGTGTATATCACCGTAGTCTCAAAGCGCTTGGAGCATTATTATGTGTGTTTATTTACTTCATAAGATTGTTCAAAAACTAATACAGGTTGAACTGCTTTATATAAGCACACGGTACGGGCAGGCATTGCATCGTTCCTAACACATATGTTACAACTACTCATTAATTTCAGGAGATTGTTCAACAGTTGATATTTCAAAAACTAATTTAGCTAGAACTAATTCACATACGCCATCGGTACGAACAGTCATTGCATCCTTCCTTAAACAAAATATATTGAAACTACCCATTTATTTCATAAGATTGTTCAAAAAATGATATTTCACAAACAAATATAGCTATAACTGATTCATATATGCCCACGGTATGAGCAGGCATTGCATCGTTCCTAAATATCAAAACTACCCATTGTTAAAAAAATGATAATTCACAAACTAATACAGCTAGAATGGATTCACATATACTGTATGCCGACGGGATGGGCAGGCATTGCTACGTTCATATCTTGCAAAGATCGCTCCTAAACAAATGGCAGAGATGGTTGCAAAACATGGACAGTTAAAGACAGAGAATTGTTTCAAAACATGGCAGCCTCCAGTAAGTAGTGTTGCGCTCGGAAAATGCATCGTGTTCCATGCCTCGAAACAGAAACAAAATATCCTTGAGGGAGACCAACTTAAAGTGAGGCCTTTAAAGTGCCAGATATTGCCCAAAATGACATTTGAGACTTCAATCCTGTACCAAAATCATTGTAAGATTATGTCCGAATGATGTGTGACAGTTTCATTGAAAAAGAACACTGCTTTCCTGGTTAAAAAAGCGAAAATATGCGTCAGCTTTTTACAACGGACGTTTATGAGGTTTATGACCGTTAATTAACGCTTTTGAGCTGAATGATAGATTTCGTCATACTAAAGGGGCATTTGAACAAATCTAACCCTATTTCATTCTTCTCTTACCATAAGCTTAACAACACGGTAGAAGAGAAACGAGGAAGCTCCAAGTAATTTTCGTGGACACTTTACAGGCCTCACTTTAAAAGACAGAGAGTTGTTTCAAAACTGCGCTCAGAAAATGCATCGTGTTCCATGCCTCGAAACAGAAACCAAAAAACATCCTTGAGGGAGACCAACTTAATCCAGCTGCCTGGGGGGTGTTTCACGAAGATCCCAAGTTAAACTTATCTCTAAGTTGGACTTAAACATTATGGTAAGCCATTTCCCAGCTAGCCACCTGACGTCGTGCCGATGTCATAAGTTGTTGGCCGGATGTCGGCTTATCGCGGTTGGCTCGAGGTTAAAATGTCCACCAGCCCAACATCGTCACTACGTCATTTTTGTGATATATTGGCATAACGTCAATTTCCGACAATGGCCCAACATCATCTCATGACATTGGATCAACATAACATTATGATGTCGGCTCGAGGTTAAAATATCCGCTAGCCCAACATTGTCACGACATCATTCTGTGATGTTGGCCCAACGTCAATTTCCGCCAATGGCCCAATAAAAATCGATTAGACATGAATATGACATCTCAATGATGTCGCCATAGCGATACCCTGCCGATGTCAGCCTCTGGCAGCTATGAAACAAGTCGGCAAATGGTCATAAAATTGATGTTGCGCCAATGTCAATAGTTCGACATAAATATGACATCTCATAAATGACGTCGGGCTAATATCGCGCCGATGTTGGAACTGGTATCAATTTAAGAGATCGGTAAATGGTTGTGAAAGTAATGTCGGGACAATGTTATTAATTGGACATCAATATGATATCTACAATATGATGTCAGGCCGATATCCCGCCGACGTTAGAACATTCAGCAATGAAAGAACTCGGCAAATGGTCATAACATTGATGTTGCGTTGATGTCAATAGTCCAACATGAATATGACATCTCATGAATGACGTCGGGCCAATATCGCGCCGATGTTGGAACTGATAGCAATTTAGGAGGTCGGTAAATGGTTGTAAACTTGATGTTGTGCCGAGGTCAATGATTAGACATAAATATGACATCTCCATGATGACGCCATAGCGATATCCTGCCGATGTCAGCCTCTGGCAGCTATGAAACGAGTCGGCAAATGGTCATAAAACTGATGTTGCGCCAATGTCAATAGTCCGATATGAATATGACATCTCATAAATGACGACTAATTATGTATGCATGGTGTACGTATATCACGAACTCGTGTGGGAGGGATTCAAAGTTTGACAAAAAGTTGACATTTGTCTGTTAATCAGGCACTTTTACCAATACCTATATACTCACTTTCCCCTAATTCTTAGGAAGCACAACGGAATAACCCTGTTAGCCACCTGACATTGTGACAACGTTGGGCCGATGTAAAATTCGTTGTAAGAAGACGTTGGGTCTACATTAAACATGCGACGTAAAAATGTCCGCCAGCCCAACATCAGCGCGGCGGTTTTTTTTTTTAATGCTGACCCAACGTCATTTTGCGATTTCGGCCCAACATCAATTATTGACAATGGCCCAATGTCAGTTCTAACGTATGCCCAACGTCGATTCCTGACGTTGAGAGAACATCAAGTTCTGACGTTGGCCCGACGTTAAAATGTCCGCCAGCCCAACATCGTAACCACGTCATTTTGTGATATTGGCCTAACGTCAAATTCTGACAATGGCCCAACATCAACTCATGACATTGGCCCAACATAACATTATGATGTGGGCTCGAGGTTAAAATGTCCGCTAGCCAAACATTGTCACAACATCATTCTGTGATGTTAAGCCAATGTCAAATTCCGACAATGGCCCAACACCGAATCCTGACATAGGAGAGATATATACAATTCTGATGTGGGCTCGACGTTAAAATGTCCGCCAGCCCAACATTGGCCCAATGTCATTTTGTGATGTTGGCTTACCATTAATTGTTGGCACTGGCCCAATGTCAGTTACCCAACAAAGGGCCAACATCAAATGCTGACGTTGGCCCGACATTAAAATGTCCGCCACTCCGACATTAACCCAATGTTATTAATTTAACCTCAATATGACATTTCAATTATGACGTCACACCGATATCCTGCCGATGTCAGAATTAGCAGCAATAAAACAAGTCGGCAAATGGTCATCGAATCAATGTTGCACCAATGTCAATACTCCAACATGAATATGACATGTCAAATATGCCGTCGGGCTAATATCGCGCGAATATCGGAACTGGTAGCAATATAGAAGGTAGGAAACAGGTTGTAAAATTTATGTCGGGCCAATGTCATTACTCCGATATAAATATGAGACCCCAAATATGATGTCGGTCCGATATTGTGCCGATGTTAGAACTTGTTACCAATTTAAAAGTTCTGTAAATGGTGTTTAGTTTGATGTCAGCCCGATGTAATTTATTAGACATCTGTACTATGAATATGACATGTGCAATGTGACGTCGTGCTAATATCGCGTCGATGTCGGAAATGATGGCAATTTACGAGGTCGGTAAATGGTAGTAAAATGTCGGTCCAATGTTATTAATTAGACATCAATGTGACCTCTTTAATATGATGTCAAGCCGATGTAAGAACTTGCAGCAATGACACAACTCGGCAAATGTTCATTAAATTGATGTTGTGGCGACGTCAGTGATTAGGCATGAATATGACATCTCAATGATGACGCCATATAGCGATATCATGCCGATGTCAGAACTGGCAGCATGAAACAAACCGACAAAATGGTCGCCAGTCCCGACATCGGTACAACATTGACCCAACGTCATATTTGAGCTGTCATATTTATGTATATTTAATAACATAATCCCAACATCAATTTTACAATCTTTGACCAACCTCTTAATTTGCTACCAGTTCCAACATCGGCGCGATATTAGCCCGACGTCATATTTGAGATCTCTTATTCATGTCGGATTAATGACATGGGCACGACATTAATTTAATGACCATTTGCCGACTTGTTCCATTGATAACGGTTTTGACATCGACAGGATAACGGTTTGACATCAATTTCACAACCATGTACCGACCTCTTAAATTGCTACCAGATCCAACATCATCACAATATCGGACTGACGTCTTAATAGAGATGTCATATTTATGTAGGAGTAATGACATCCGCCCGACATCTATTTAACAACCTTTCACCGACCTTTAAAATTGCTATAAATTTCGACATCTGTGCGGTATAGGCCCAAAGTTGTATTTGAGTTGTCATATTTATGTTTAATTAATAACATTGGCCCAACATAAATTTCACAACGTTTTACCGACCTCTTAAATTACTACCAGTTCCAACATCGGGGCGATAGAAGGCCGATTTTATATTTGAGATGTCATATTCATGTCGAATTATTGACATCGGCACAACATCCATTTAATGACTATTTAATGATTAGTTACATTGGTGCCATTTATGACATCGGCAGGATATCGCTTTGGCGTCATAATTGAGATGTGATATGGATGTCCAATAAAAAAACATTGGTCCGACATCAATGTTACAACCATTTACCGACCTATTTAATTGCTACCAGTTCCAACATCGGCGCGAAATTATCCCGACGTCATATTGGAGATGACATATTCATGTCAGAATATTGACATCGGCTGAACATCGATTTCATGACTATTTGCCGACTTGTGTCATTGCTGCCAATTCTGACATCGGCGCGATATCGGCTTGACGTCATATTTGTGATGTCATATTGATGTCCAATTAATAACATCGGTCCGACACCTCTTAAAATGATATATTCCGACTTCGGTACATCATTGGCCCAACGTCATCTTCATGTTGGTTTATTGACATCGGCCCAACATTATACAACACTCTATCGAGCTCTTAAATTGGTATCAGTTTCGGCATTGGTGCGATTTTAGCGCGACGTTTTATTTGAGACGTATTTTTTCGTCAGCTTAATGACATCGGCACGACATTCAACTACAACCATTTTCCGACTTATTTAATTTCCAAAACCTCAAACTTAAATTCGACGTTGGCGAAATGTTGGCGCGACGTCTGTTTGCCGACCACGATCTTGCCGACGACCTGCCGACACCGGTCCGATGTCAGTTAGCTAGCTGGGTACTTATAATATTTTTGTTAACTTGCTTTGAGAATCTATAATGAATTGAATTTCGTTTAATCGATTACAAACATTAGTAATTCAAAAGTAAAGAAAAAAAGTATTGCTATCGGGCAATTCATGATCGATTATAAGCGATCGTAAGTGAAATGAAAATTTTCGATTTTTGGAATCATTTATATTAAAAAATATACTTTTGTCATGTCCTTGCTGCTGTATATAATTTATAAAGATATATAAGAATATAAATAACACATGTAAATAGTGTTATGAATATGATTTGAAGGTGGATTATTTCAGATTCAACGCTCTGAAATTACTAACCATTACAAAACATACATGCTATGAAGAGGTGTATATATATTATACCGATTGCGACCTGTGTTTGGAGGACGATAGGATGATTGCGACCTGTGTTTGTAGGACGATAGGATGATAGGTTAGGATTAGGTAATAGGTGTAGGAATAGGATATGAATAGAATTATGATTATGATGTATGCATGTGTGTAAAGGTTAAAGGGATAGTTGAGTTCTGGTAAGGAGAGTACAGTTTTAGTGAAACTGAATTTTAGTAAGCAAAACCTGCATCATTACATTACAAACTAATATTTATAACTAGAAAGGAACACACAATTACAAATGACGTAGTAAAGATCATGTTATCATTCAAAAAGAGCCGTTAAAACGTAAGAGGGCGCTCTCTAAACACTCATCGGTTTCAACCATTTTGAATAAAATATTGTGCATGTGATGCTTTGTTGAAATAGTGATTAGATAGAGAAATAACCAACAACTATTTAAATACCTATTTTGTAACTTTTTGAAAAGAGGAAGCATTTTTTTGAATTTTTAACGGCTGGTTCAAAATTCTCTAATAAACCCGGGGCCCCGGGTTTATTACAAATTGTTATATTTATGGATATTTGATCAAACAAAGATGATTTTATTGTTTAAATATCATGCTCTTTCAAATTTTACACTCAGTTTTTCATTACCTCACAAACCAATTAAGTAGTCTAGCGCCCTCTCTACCAAAACTCAACTTTCCCTTTAAACAAAGTACATTGAGCAAACGTGGAATCTATGCATGTCTTCACATTTCTTTTTACGTTTTTGATGTTGGTCCTACGTTGGCAATTTGACATTGGGCCATTGTCAAATTGTGATCTTGGTCCAGCATCAGAAAATGACGTTGGGCCAATGTTGGGTTAGTGGACATTCAAACGTCGGGCGAACGTCAAGATTTGATGTTGGGCAAACGTCAAGATTTGATGTTGGGCCAACAATAAAAAAATAACGTTGGGCTAATGTCGGGCTGGCGGACATTTTAATGTCGGGCCAACGTCAGAATTTGATGTTGGACCAACTTCAGGATTTGATATTGGGCCATTGGCGGAAATTGATGTTGGGCCAACATCACAGAATGATGTCGTGACAATGTTGGGCTAGCGGACATTTTAACCTCGAGCCGACATCATAATGTTATGTTGGTCCAATGTCATGAGTTGATGTTGGGCCATTGTCGGAAATTGACGTTATGCCAATATCACAAAATGACATAGTGACGATGTTGGGCTGGCGGACATTTTAACGTCGAGCCCACATCAGAATTTGATATCTGTCCTATGTCTGGATTCGGTGTTGGGCAATTGTCGGAAATTGACGTTGGCTCAACATCACAGAATGATGTCGTGACAATGTTGGGCTAGTGGACATTTTAACCGCGAGCCGACATCATAATGTTATGTTGATCCAATGTCATGAGTTGATGTTGGGCCCTTGTCGAAAATTGACGTTATGCCAATATCACAAAATGACGTAGTGACGATGTTGGTCTGGCGGACATTTTAACGTCGAGCCCACATCAGAATTTGATATCTGTCCTATGTCATGATTCGGTGTTGGGCCATTGTCGGAAATTGACATTTGCCCGACATCACAAAATGATGTTGGGACAATGTTGGGCTGGCGGACATTTTAACGTCGGGCCGACGTCAAAACTTGATGTTCTCTCAACGTCAGGAATCGATGTTGAGCCTACGTTAGAACTGACATTGGGCCATTGTCAATAATTGATGTTGGGCCGAAATCGCTAAATGACGTTGGGCCAGCATTAAAAAAAGACACCGAGCTGATGTTGGGCTGGCGGACATTTTAACGTCTCGGTGACGTCGCATGTCGCATGTTGGCCCAACGTCCCCTTACAACGAAAATGACATCGGCCCAACGTTGGCACGACGTCAGGTGGCTAGCTGGGTTGTTTCCTTGGAATACAATTTATTCAAAAGCAAAACATGCAAGTATTTTAGACTTTTCATACATTTTACATCAAGAACATGAAATCCACTTTATAATAGAAAATATCAATGATTTGAATCAACAGTTTATGCCTTTTAAAATCATTTGTACAAAATTGTTTCAAAGAAATTATGGCTTTCCATAGTTTCTAAGTCCAACTTAGAGTTAAGTTCAACTTATGATCTTTGTGAAACACCCCCCAGGTCATTTAAGTGCGAACAGTTTCAAAACATGGCACCCTCAACTACCCATTTACTTTATAAGCTTGCTCAAAAACTGATATTTTAGACTTCATTAAATATAGTAATATCACCATCTATGGATCTTCAGAATGATGTGTGAAAGTTATATAGAAAAAGAACACTCTTAACCTAATCTCCTCGTACAATCCATGACCTAATGTAAAATGAAAATTCAGATTTAAAAAACTATTGCCTTTTGGTTAATTTTTATAATCGGAAAGTGTTCCTGGAACACGTTTTATTCAATCATTAATATCTCCATACCTAGGGAGACATTTATGACGAGCAAAAACGCATTTCATCGTTCGCTTTCCATAATCCAAACAACAGGGTGCAAGAAAAATGTGAAAGCCCAAGTTATTTTGGTTAAATTTAACACAGTTAAGGGACCACTTTAATAACTATGTACTCGATTTATACAGCGCACATGAATAATCATCATCATCTTAATGCACGTTACATTGATACTATTATTACCTCTGTACGTTGGACACTCACAATCAATCCGCACATGACGAGGTGCACTTTACTACCCCCTTAGGCACAATGTATTCCGGCAATCAAAAAAGCCATAAATTGTCGCCATTTTGTCATTTCTGCTGCACAAGAAAATTAGTTTGTAAACATTTATTACAATTTGGTGTTGGTATAAGTTTATTTTCTTTTTATTACCCACGGTCTACTGAGAAAGGAAACTATAAAAAATTGTATGAAACAAGCAGTATTTGCTGAAGAAATTCATCAGAAAAGGCCTTAATTCTACTTTATTAAAGGGACTTAGTAACATTGTCCAACTCCTCAAAATAAAATTTTAATTCTAGCGGTTCCCTCATACCTTGTTGTATTCGTATTACCAATAAAATTATTGGACAGGTTTCGGTTTTTCAAATTTCCCTTTTGTTACAAAGATATGTACGATCGAAGTATTCAGATAAGAAAAAGTTTTTCTTACTGTGTACAAAGTGAGTGCAGTGAGTTAGTGACTACCACTTTGCATTTTCGCTCATTACTTGGCCATGCAATGTCCATTTGACTTGAAATGTTCACACAATACCCTGTGGACATATGAGATAACAGCAATATACATTGCATCAACCATTCATCACTTTTTGCACATGTCAACAAAGTTACTAGATCCCTTTAACGCAGTGAAAAGCTCATTTATCTGCATGTGCAACTATATGTGTGAGAACGTGAATATTGAATGTTTAATTTGTTTTGCCTTATTTGATATAAATCTCCCTATTTAGGAGTTTTATAATGGCACTTATACATCGTTAAGTCACATTTTATGGACATGGGACTTAACGCTTATCGTTTGGTTACATAAAGCTCTTTAAATGTAGTCAGACAATGTGATAGCAAAAATAAATAAAAACCAAAAAAGCACGAGACGTGTTAGTGTGTCGCTTATGTGATAATTTACCAGTCATTGATACCTTATTGCTGTATGGGTAAATCGAGTCGGGCAAAATAAGTGCCATATCATAATTATTGTATTTTATGGTATTTTTTAACGCGTTCGTCTGCTACTGTCAAGTGTTCAATTTACGACGTGTGCGTGCATCTCCACAGTCCATTAACCCTTTCGCTTCGTGATTCTGAAACCCCCATACATTTTGTACATAGGCCACCAGGCCACAAAAAAGGGGCAACTGCATGAGATGCAGTAAAAACAGAGATGGCGCTGCTATATTGTCTCGCCCACCGAAAGTGGAAGCGAGACGGAGCAATCCAAATGGCGTCATCCATTGTAACTAAACTGCCAGGTTTAAAGATCCTTCGAAGTCAACTCAAATTGGGATCCTGTGCAGAAATTGTTTAACAGTTAATTTGTAGGCTCCTTGATTGTACCCTTGCCACACGAAGTTTGGAAGGGGTATGTATAGGAGTCAATGTACGGTTGGGTGATCGACTGGTGAATATGCATGTGAAAGACATATTGGGTGGAATTCACAAAGGAGGTTTGTACAAACCATGGTTTTCCCATGGTCTACATCTATGGAATGCTGCTCGTATACAAGTAAATTGTAAATCAACATTGTTAACAAGGAGTTAACAAGGAGTTTACATTCTTTCTCCATCAGTTTACAAATGGCATTCCATAGATGTAAACCACCATGGTTTGTACAAACCCCCTACAAACCTCCGTTGTGAATTCCACCCATTATGTTGGACGAGGCTATGTCATGGTTACAACAAATGTGCACCAACAATATGCAATTTTGATATAAGAACCTCGTGGGGAGGGGGGTAGGGGGCTGCAGCCCCGCGGCCGCCGTCTGGCAGAAGGGCGTATCTCGAGTGTCGCGCAGGGATCTCAACACCGAGAAAAACGCCTTTGAAGTTTGACATATTCAACCCCCTGGTGAAGCTTTGGACGTAGAATTTGTATTGCGGGGTTGATTCTAGTTGATAGCCGACATATGAAATATTATTTGTAAATTTTAAAATTGATTCTGAACTTGATATTTCTTTTTCTAGGACCATTTAAAAAAAGATACGCCTTTCTGCCAAATAAATTTGAACAAATTCGTAGTCGATTTTGTACGGCAGAAGGGTGTATCTTTAGATACGTGGAACTATCGCCCGGTATCGTTGTGCTATCGTTTGGTAAAAGGGCGTATCTTTAGATACGTGGAAGTATCGTCCGGTATCGTCATGCTATCGTCTGGCAGAAGGGCGTATCTATAGATACGCCTTCTGCCTTACAATTGTGACTACGAAATTGTCCACATGTGTACGGTAGAAAGGCGTATCTATACAGACACCTTTCTACCATACTAATTGATGAAATTGACTGGTCATTTTTGTTTGGCACAAGGGTGTATCTAAAGATACGTCCTCCTTTTGTACAATTGTATAGGGCATTGACATGATATTTTTGGGAGCTGACTTGATGTCTGACTGTTACTCGCCGTTTTTGTATGGCAGAAGGGTGTATATCGAGATACGCCCTTCTGCCAGACGGATACCTAGCAGAAACCAACAAGATTTCCACGGAAAGGGGCGTATGTATAGATACACCCTTTTGCCGTACAAAATACGACGATAGTTATGCAATCGGGTAAAGAGGGCCCCGATATCTCAACAACTAAAACTCGAGCACTTCTGAAATTTGGCCCAATGAAAATTTTGACCTCAAAAACCCCAAATCTGTAATAATAAAAAAAGACCCATTTTCGAGATACGCCTCTTTGCCAGACGACGGCCGCCCGCCATGTACACCTATAAAGGGACGTGGCATTCACGAATATGGCATCTACGTGCTATTACGTGGTAGATATATCATTAAATTCCGGAGAAGGGGAATCGTTTTAGTATTTATGTTTGTAATGAGTTGTATATACACACAATTTAGTACCGTTATTCCGGTGACACCAAAGCTAACCAGAATAATTATGAACGCTACAAGATGAATTGCAAATTATCAATGGAAACACAACAATAATACTATATGATTTAGATGCTATAAGATATTCTCGGATGCGAAGTCACCTTTGCATCTATATCATGTCTAATTACACGGACGAATTCGCAAATAAGAACTTTAAACATAGACAAAACTGACCAGAAAAGAAATACAAAACAAAACAAATTCAAATGAGTTCCCGAAACCTCCGGCTTGCAAGACCGGTGCTCTATACCAACCGAGCCCCAACATACCCAAGGCCCTATTTTGATGTGCTATTTCTTTTCGTCTCAATATTTTTGTTATTGAGTCACGTTCCGTAATAATGTCACGTAGTATTATGTTTCTAATTTGTGTTTATATCCTTGAAGAGATATCGAAAAGTAATTAACTTCCTGACGGATTAACAAGGAGACAGAAAGGGATAATTCAGGCTCAGTGGTTTTAGCATGTATGTCTAGCAATCCGGATGTCTCGGGTTCGATTCCCGGCGAAGCCCGTTTTCCTTCGCTCATTTCCCTTGCTAAATAAATCGAACCTATCATTACTAGTATAATTATGATTATTATTTCCATTTATTAAAAGATCTATGAAAATTTGTATGTGACCACTCATTGGTTTTGTAATATTATATTTTTGCTACAGATTTCTGAAGCGCAACTCCTGGAAGTCGACTGTTGTCGGTCATCATTTTTGCTGTGGATAATGAATTTTAGTCACTGAGTCACCGCCGCTTTAAAGGTAACGTATTTATGTATGAGCTGTTTCACAAAGATGTATTTTCTCGGTGGTGTCATTAACACTTTACAAGTCGTATGATCGTTCACAATTTGCGAAAAAGGGGCAATTTTCGCATGTATCCGCAAAAATTAAATGTTTGCCGGAAGGGAGAAAAGGGTACACATATTAACAAAATATAATGTTGTACTTGAAATCTTTTAACATGGATGTTTTGGTATATTACTCAAAATGCAAAAATTGTTGGTATTTTTGTATTGCAATTTGTACTCATATTGTGTATATAAAGGGGGTATAGTTTGCTAAACAAGTATTTGAAACGCATGATCATCTTTCACTTCGAGAAAGATCATGATTGTGTTACACCTTTGAATATGAAGTGGACACATGCACAGGGAATATTTTACATTTTACATTGCAGTTGATTTTTGATTACGGTATGGAAAGGCGCTATTTGCTACGTGATTTCGCCAGAAAAAGGTTTAAATCATGACACTCATTTCGTTCTACTTTTATCCATGATTTAGGCGTCAAAATTATACATAGCGGGCGACAGCGGGATCCCGCAGTAGCCCGCGCATGAACGATGTGCGCGACGCGGTCTCCTGAAAATGCGTTCTGGCCGCAAGGGAACGATGCGTTATCGCGCGCAAGAACAAAACATGCATTATAGCGCGCACTAGCTGAACGGGACGCCGCGGCCTCCCGCTTGGAACGAATTTCGAGTGCGCGCAATTTAAAACTGCCCGCAAAACCGTTCCAAGCGGGATCCCGCGGTAGGACGGTAGTGATAATTTTGATGCCTCCCCTGTTGATGAATTCGTCTCACAAATGTGATTTTGTTTTTTCAGGATAAGTATCATATTACCCCAATTAGGCTCAAATGACCTTCCAGAATCTTACATCTAACGTAAAATTTATAACTTGACATCTTTCTGAAACATATCAAGAACATTAATGTGACATGTGCTTCTGCGAAAGATATCTGAGTAATGACATCCCTAATAATTATGCCGGTGATACGCCTAATGGGCCGACAAAGTTCAAACCCGTACTGTTTAAAAATCTCCAGACAAAATGACACATTTAATCAAGATGTATTCCATTCGGGTAATTTCATCCCGCATGATAACTCTATTTTGATTTCTTTAACATCCACACTTTAGTCATGTACAGGCAAACATTATATATCATTTCATGTACATACCTAAAGTATATTTTGATCTTGAAATGCGCACCTTGAAAATATATAATTTAAAGTTAGTCTGGCCTTTTTTTACAGTTTTGATTTGATACAATTATTAAAGATGGCATCATTGTTAATATTCGTAAAGTCTTCACCACGCATTTATGATGAATTCGTTAACTTTTAGTAACATGTTATACATTGTGTACATGTATGTCTGTCTGTCTGTTTGTTTGGGTTTCAAGTCACGATAATGTGTGATATCATTCTCATCAAGATAACTACAAGTTCAATGTTAGATATATAGATAGATATAGATAGATATATTTGATTTGTTTTTCAAACATGCAAAGTGGTACAAAGAAATGTGTCATCCTTTGGCAAAATAAAACAATAAAACAATTATGTACTTCATTACAATCCTACAAACATAAACCTTTTACTTGCATGATCACTTTTATGTCTGCATTACAACAAATAATTATACATATTTGTTTGGTATTCAAATAAATGAAAAAGAAAACATTATTATATAATTGTTTGTAATAAATGTTTGTTTTGCCTTTTTTGCTCTTGGAATCACCCCCTTTAAAAGTGGTTCGGAGTTGTACATTAGACGCGCGAGATACATGCGCATGGCGTCCGCAAGATGGCAACGCTCATTTGATTTACGAATCCGTAACACCTTTAAATAATTATAATTAGTATACGTTCTGTTATCTTATTTACAGGCATGGGAACAGTTTGCACCACGCACAGATCGACCACAGCCCTAGAACCCATCTACAACGATACCATTCACCACCCCAAGTCGCTGG
>JBAMJV010013523.1:0-18390 GCA_037951105.1 Echinarachnius parma
CCGACAAAATCTTTAGTAATAACAGAGCATAAAATATGATAAAATCCTAAATGTATAACGTCAAGTTACCAGCAGTAATATTACAAAATACGTGAGGGTAAACATAAGAAGTGTGTCCCCCCCCCCCCCCCCCCGCAATAGGGGGCTCCCCAATCAGCAAGCCGACGCTATATATACGCCACTATGTAAAACATTGGGTTTATCCAGTGGCGTAGCTACGGGGAGAGGAGGGGGGGGGGGGCAAGGGGTGCTGCATGGAAGGGCACGTGCCACTTCCCAATACAATTTGACAAAGTCATTAAAAGGAAAAACTATACAAAAACATTTGAAACAAAAATCAATAGAGTGCATGCAACCCCGAATATTTCACGCACCCCATTCAGTCACACCACACTACGCCACTGATTATATCATAAATGAAAATAGAGTGAATTAAACGGTCAGTAGGCATTTTGTTGAGTAAGACTGGAAAGCAGACTACTAACAATTATCGTTGGAACATATTTTATTAGACCACGGCCACAGAGAAGCTCTTTGATCAATCAGCATCGTTGTTTATTCCAACCCAAGTCCATGATTATAGCAACTCTCTAAAACCATTTTGAAAACCGCAGTTTCTTGCCCAGCACGTAAATCAAATACAAAGACTTGTTTTCTTGGTATTTGCAGGCCATAGTCATTATATTCATAGAGGACAATGGAGCTATGAATAATATTTCATCTAGAATTTAGGAAACCTTTTTTTTTATAGAGAGTCGATGATTTATAGATGGATGTAGTCGTGACTGTAGGCTAAAATTTAGTAAGGCACCGAGCTAAAAATGTAATAAACTCGAATGTTTATTTTTTAAATATGATAATCCTAGAATTCCTCTCATTAGATTGCTGAAATCGTAAAATCTAGATACAAACGTATATTTTCGGCGTTCTTCCTTTTTTACTTGAAAGCAGTTCAAAAATAAACAAACTTCCCCCAGTACCGCATTAAGTAATTTCCGCTCATTTCTAACGTTAATCATTTCCATAATACACTTGAAATGATTATCTCATTATTTTAAACATACTTTGTAAACATATTTGTCTATGTTTGGAGTGCATGTGGAAAGTATCATCCATCTACGATTAAAATCAGTGATAGCAACATAAAATATTTTAATATTTCTAACGTGCATGTGACATTATCAAACATGCTTTCGTCTGCATTCCGAGTATGAAAAGTAACTCGTGTCAAGATTAAAATCAAAGACATTTGGGAATAATTTCCGTGGATGCTCAAAAGGAGCAAGATCTTTTCGCTCAGTCGTGTAGCATGGTCGGGTTGATTGGAGGGGGCACGCGAAGGGCACATTCAATGCACATTTTTTTTTTTTTTACCCCTTATATTTAGGTGGTTTTGGGGCAAATAATTTGGGGGCATGTTACCCCAGCCATGCACCCCGACGCTACATTACTGTTCCGGCTGATGGTCATGATTATTTAGGAGCCATCTGATTTAGATTTGTTACTATTTTGTTGTAATTGCTCGTTGCTTGTCAGGCCTAAAGCGAGCATATATCAATAATAATGCACCACCTTTGAGGAAGCTGTATATAACTTAGTCATTTTCCTAGGTTAGTACAGGTGCATCTGAGCATGGGGTAATATTGTGCATATAATGATAGGCGACATTTCCCAAACTTTGCTTGTGTTACTCCTTCATATTTTACTACACGATTTTAAGAAATACATATTGTAGGTATCGTATATATTAATTTTTTCAAGCGCCTAAGGATATAATTCGTCATATTGTAGGCGCAATAAAAATCGAAAGTATAATCATTAGACGTATATATACATAACATAATAGACACTATATCATAACTACTTGGTATATATGGCAATCATTGACGCATGTATAAATTTCCTGTTTTTGTCTTCGGAACTTCCATGATGCATTTACATTGACAAGTCTAAACAGGGCAAGAGGGAAACAATCACGAGGAACGTTTCGAATTTAGTACGGGCTACCCCCCCCCCCCCCTTATGGGAAACAGTACACCCTCTTTGCACGCCCCTCCTTCTTCTCCCCGTTTGCATGAAGGGTTGACCGTGGCTGCACCACTTTGCATCATTATGTCCCCTTTATGTATGACTGTTTGGGCTTAGCGATGGGGGACACAGTATTATAGTTCTTTATTTGTATATATATATATGTAATGTCGTTATTGAATATTCACCACGTTTCGGGGGCACTTGACGCCCCCCCCCCCCCCCCCTTACCCCTGGAACTATGATTGGAAAATGTAAAAATGTGACAGATGCATAGCTGCAGTAAAATCATGACAATAATCATGATAATGCACTCTAAAAACACCCGGGTCAGACTGACCCGGAAAAGAGTCCGTTGGGGCCACACTCCATTCCGGGTCAAAAAATGACTCGGAATGGGGTCAGATGTGACCCCATTCTGATTTGGGGGCACAAACTGTTTTTAATCGATCCGTTCTTCTTTTATTTTGACCTTTTTTGGGGGGAGGAAATTATTGGTTGGGGGACTTGAACCCATAACCCCACCCCCCCCCCCCCCCCCCCTTACGCCACTGTCCCTTTCCAATTGATTCCTTGGACGGATGGAGGGCCACAAGTGAGCGGAAGGAAACCTCGGTGGGGTGGCTCAAACTACAAAAACTCACTTCATCCGGTGTAACCTAATTTTACCTAGGTCTATATACAACAACAAAATAACTACGGTGTACAGTTTTCAAATACTACAATCTTATGTTTGTGGGTGATTCCATGTGATACCGGACAAAAACTGACAAATAATTGGCTCTATTTCAATATCTTCATATCTTATATTGTTTACAATTGTGAACTTGCAATATGACAACCCCTTTATAAGTTTATTTCTAATTGTCTTCTCATTATGAGAAACGGAAGTCATACGTGAAACTTGATGTGTGTGACGTCTACACAGTGAAAGTTGCAAGATATCCTTACTTTACACTCACCTCCGGTGTTTCCTTTATTTAAGGCACCAGGTTATTAGATAGAATAGCACTTTATCTTTTCAAAATGAAATCACATAATAGCTCCAAACATATATAACATCTACAATTGAAGTACGACTGTACCTAACCTATCATCTCGCCGGTGTGCACAATACAAACGCAATAACAATCGTCTGTTATTTGTGCGATTTGGAGGCAATCTTTCCCATTTTAATAGGGTTTCAGCATATTCAACAACCGCCTCAAAAGGTGCAATTATTTTGTGAAATGAACATGTGAAATATTATATATGACTATATTGAAAAATAATTTCCTGCCATGTATTTGTCTGTGTATTAGGTCAGTTGTCCATATTTATGATATTATGTGCATATTGTGATATATGTATAATGATCCCGTGTGTGATTTCATATTTCCAATATTCTGTGTCCATAATTATATCATTTATCTTACTATGAAGGGCGGTTCATTTTGAATTAACATGCACTTAACTTTCACAAGAACCGTGTATTTAAATAACAACTATGGGCTCTTTTAACTTGATATATCTTTAAAGTGATGTCTTTTCAATAATAGTGAAGTCTTACTTATCGTGACTATAATACGTATTTTATATCAATGTGTTACGTAAAATAACAAATTCGTGTTTCCAACTTGTTTGTGGACATGTACCGCCTTTCATATAATATCGGACAACATCCGAAGATGCACTCTTTATATGCTCATAATAATAGAGTGAATGAAATTGCCGAGTGGTTATTTGAAAATTGAATTTCATCTCGCATTCGGCTAGAATAACGTTGCATGAACTTTCGGTCATTGCTTGAATTCCTGTGGTCAATTCAAAGCATGTATTATTACGATTTATGTGTCCCATCTACAAAGAATGAAGTCATTTCATGTAATATACGGTATACTAGTCTTTTGTTTGTCATCGCGTTTTTATATAACGAAGGAGATATTACATTGAATGTAAAACGTCATGATACAAGTATATTACAAAGTATTGTTCAAATAATAATAATACAGATGTTATCATACTAAGGAAATAACTGTACTCTCTTAATAATATCTACATTGAATTGTATTATATCATATTGAATTCTTAGTTATAAATTGATATAATTATGATTCCAATTCAAATTATTCTTTTTATTAAATATGAAACTCTTGGATATATTACATGGGTGTTAGTTTCCATAGCCTCATGGTGCTTGTTATACATTGTTTATGAATCAAACGGATCCTACTAACACTATTATACCATGTATCTTTACATATAGACCAATTATTACCTGGGCAGTAAGTGCGATTTATCAGGCACTGACTCGGTACAAAATTGACACAAATGGGAACCTGACATGGTCTCACTATTAAGACATCCTAAAACAATAACTACTAGACCAAAATGACTGTTCTTGGTATCACGTTTCTATGTAAAAGATGCCCTATCCCATGAACCTAGTCATCATGTGTCCTTATTATGGCAAGTACCCCGTTCCGTTTTTTGGGGGCCACCCTGTATAGTGTAATGGTATATAGATCTGTTTCTTCAACGCTTAGAAACTGACTGTTGTATTAAGTAATTATGTAAATGCTACTTGGTATTGAGAACATAATGCAAATAATACAATAATATAATAATAGTGATGCGCCTCGAGCGTCACCATTAGTATTATTATTATTATTAATACAATGCAAATAATATTCTCAATGTTCTGGACGATCAATACAAATAATACAATGCAAATAATACAAAAATAATGGTTTTCCTTCCCAGGTAAACCCAGATCGCTTCATTATTCAATTTCGCTCGCTGGTTTTCGAGGTAAACATGACGGATCCGTGTTTCATGATCAGTGCACTTTGTCAAGGACATAACAATATCTCTCATTGTTTGACAAAAAGAGAGTCAATTATGGCCTAAATGTTCGATCTAACAGAATCTTCTTCAGAGGCAAAAATAATGACCTTTGACTAAAACACGGTAAACACTCAAATATACATTATAATTATGGGCATTTTTATATGATAACAAGAAACAACAAAGTCCCTTCCAATCACAAAAAGACAATCCCTGTCTTTTCTTCTTGGAATCTGTATTGAATTTTGTGCGCTCATTTTTGGTGGAGAGAATCGGGAGAGAATTGAGAGTTTAAATATGATTATTTGTGTTCATATTGACTGTGTTTGTTGACTGTATTACATGCAGCTGTTCGCTGTGCTAGCGGGATGTCGATTGGAGAGCATTATCCATGTTGGTGTCTGGAGCAGTTTCCGCAGTCAGCAAAAATAACAATAAATGGAATGGTAAAGCAAGTAGACATGTCTACATCTTCTTTTAAATCACACAAGTTTTTTGGGTAAATTCGTTGTCATGTTCAAGTCTCAAAGACATTAGTTGGAAGGGCGAGTCATCAAATTATATCAATGTGATTGACAGTGCATGTAGTATAATATGTGATGGCAAACGAATTAGTTTGGCGAACACAAGCGAAAATTGCAGAGTATGCCACAGGTATCGTCGTTCTAGAGGGTGCAAATTTTGCAATAACGATTTTAAACACAAATTTAAAAAACGCATAATTGGTGTGTAAAGCCTTCACTGGTCTATAGGTAAAGTCTCTCTATAGAAGTATCTTTCTTTTGTTTTGTAATCTCTCGAAAGTTCGATTTTAATCACGTGCAGGTTTCAAAACATAACGTATATGATCGATTCAATATGTTCCAGGGAAATTGTCAAGGTCTATACATGGCCCATCAGGGGCGTAGCTATACGGGGGGGGGGGGGGGTGCACGGGGGCACTGCCCCATCCCCATTTGAGTACACTAACAAATACAAATATTTACATAGGATTATAACGAAAAACATAGAACGCCCCTACCCCCCCCCCCCCCCCCCCCACCTCCCACACACACAAACACCTGTAAGCCAACGTAACACGTTTAAGTCGAATTAAGGCCTGTATTTCTTGTTTTGGTGTGGATGTAAAGTATACAGTTAAATAAAAACAATAACAATCAATCCTTGACATTTAAAGGATATGAAGAGCTTAATTCCAAAAGGGGCTATATCCACTTTCCATACAAAATGAGTTAACGATATCAGCGCATTAATAAGCTACGTTAGCTATCTAGAAATTTTAGGACGAATTACGAGATCAAAATCGAAACATGGAACGTTCAATTTTCATATTCCCATAGGCACATGTACAAAGTTGGACAAAGAAACCTGATTTTCTCCGAAATTGAAAAAGTGGATATAGCCCCTTTTGGAAATAAGCTCTTCATATGTCAAACAATTAATTAAAAAAACACCTATAGATCGTGCTCCCCTCCCCACCCCATTAAGTAAGACCGCATACTACACCACTGTGATCTTTCCATGGATCTAATAAAAAATGGTTTCGAGAAGGGATTGACGATCCTTAGATAGAGTGATATATCGGAGTTTCCAAGAACCATTTCAACCTTCATCATGGCGATTTACATTAAACGCCTACACGCTATTACAAGAATGAATACAGTAGCCATCTGCAGTGCATCATCATAATATAAGTACATAATGTACATGCATGGACCATGGAAAATGTAACTGTATATACTCGAGACGCACATTCACATTATAGTCATGTACAAGCTTCCTTTTGACTCGAACATTTAAATCACTTCGTTACCCTTCTGAACCAGCCCAATTTCCTTGTCAGTGACATATTGACAAGACTCGTTCTCATCAAATCCTATTTGACCCTTTGTTTCACTCCCCCCAAACAAAACGTCTACATTCCATGACACCATGATTTATGTTCGACAATAATGTTTAACGTCCTCGTCAAACTTGGTAACGCCTAAGCATGACCCGGATATGAAACCCCCTTCCTGACCCCTCTAGGCTCTAGAATAGAAGTTGAATGTCCTGGCTCGCTATCATATAGTCGCTAGTTATAGATTGACAAGCAAGGCTCTTCATCCTAATCTGATCCATTCGCTTCGTTACTCATCCAATCTCCCAACACTTTGTCCGACAAACAAGTAAAGAACGGTATTACTTGGGGAATCGTATATCCTTTCGTTGGTTGTAACTTGTAACCATCCCTGAAAATTATTATTAACCAACAGTTTCGCACGTTTTCAGAAGAATGTTAACGAATAGAGAAGTCATAATAGTTAAATCTTAATATAATCCAGTAGACTCGCTACTCGCCCGACATTGCACAATCTATCTGCGACACAAACATTAATAACATAAATTAAAGACACAACAACGTATGTGGAATTGCATACGTGTGATCACGAATGACTTCAGCTCTTTCTGGCAGTTATTCATCAGTAGTTTCCCGAAGTAGTTTTCGGTGAGAGTCAAGTGGGATACGTCTACATAAGTTATCGTTATGTTGCGGCGTTTTGGGTCAATTTATGGCACACAACTTGATGCAGTTACTTGAACATGGTAACTCGTCATTGCTAACGGATTTCATCAACTAACTTAACGTTGCTCAATCTCACTCACTTGTTTGTTTTTCGCATGAAACACGACACTTCTATATAAAAAAAATCACAGAAGGATTGGTTGCACCAGAAAGTGGATGTTATGGGTTAAGGGAATCCCCATCTAATGTGGTTATTGCACTTGAGTTCTGCGTCAATATGGTCAATTGGCGCACTTGGCAAGATCCACTGAAGTGTGGTCTGATTACCCTCCGTAACATAACTTCTACAGGAAATGATTATGCTAATGTTGGCTTGCGTATGTTCCATTTCGTTGGCGCGAATCCCATGCACTCATTTCATATTTACCGATCCCGTCCATCTATTTTACTTTCACTGGAATAATGCTGAATCATAATCAGATCACTAATCATTCTGCTTCCTCTTAGATTATGCTATTATTATATTATAGAGTTAATCAGAGTTTTTGATAAATGAATAAACCTGTGCCCCAGAATAATGACAAAGGCCATTTATGTTCGTCATTACATTTGGCCTCTTTAGTTCATCCCATGTACGCATTTAGTTATAAGTATAGAACAGCTATACTATAACGGTAAGTTATGAACACGAGAGATCAGTGGTATGAATCACAGATAACGTGATCTCATGCTAATTTGGGCAATGTCCGGTCTCGTCTGTCTATACCTGATGATACGATTTCCCCCAAAACCGGTTGACCAAAGGCACATCAAACTATTAGATCTTAATACAACGGTTAATATTCACTCATAATTTATATAAAGAAAAATACAGCAGAAAAGTAATTCATCTCTAAATTGGCAAAGCTATTTGAGCTCCATATACAATGTCCCAACTGTTTGGTGCAATCGGATGCACTATCGATAGTGTGGGAGTTAAACTATAGCCTGATGCATCACGCGTGGCTTTAGAGTCTGATTTTTCTTTGAAAGTGTTGCCCGATCTGCCTTTCTACGGCTTGTGGCAAGAACCCGAGTTGGAAGACGTCAGTGTAGCGAAGGTCTGTCATAAGGGAGTAACTTGTGTTAAATAGATAGACACATTATCGGTATCATGGTTATTAGAACCCATATTAATCCAGACCTGTGTGTTGTACATATACTAAGGAAAAATTCATAATTACCTGGCTGTCTAATGTTCATTATGATCTAGATGGGTTTAAAGGCAATTTGAATAATTGGAACGCACCTTAGCAAAATTAGCACCTTTTTGACATCTTTTTCTAACATTAAGACACCAGAATAGGATTTAAAAACTAAAGATTTTGATCTTGCCACTTGAACAATCTGATACAAAGTTTGGTTATAATATGCCCCACGAATCGGGGTTCTAAACCAAGAACCTTACAGATAATGTTTCGATCTTTCTTTGGTCTCTCTGTGGATTATAAACTGAAACTATAGCTGAAGGCATCGTTGTCTCCAAGGTCTGTACTAAGGAACAACATGTGCAAGAAGGATAATTCATTATGACCGCCTTTATTACAATAGATAGTGTATATCCATGACAAACGTTTTCCAGTTAGATATGCTCGTCGTTTCAAATGTTATTTTTGCATTTTGATTTTGTTGTTGCTTCTAAATGACATTTCATTTATTTTTTCTTTCGAGGATCAACGTTCCTTAAAGTGTTCTAATACGATTGAATGTCACTCAATTCATACTGATCCTTGATTGAGCTGATTCAACACTGAACAAATCACAACCTTGATGTACTAGGCACGCTAAGTCCATGCCACATTTTCACATTATCATATTATACACCATTCATGAAAGTATACAGCTGCAGTTGCGAGGACAAAGGCCATGAAACAACTTCCTAAGGCTCGGAAACTCTCACTCGAAATAAGTGGCGTAGCCCCGGGGGGCAACACACACAGTATAGGGGACAATAATTGCCCTTGAGATAGATAACAGTATGTTCAACAACAAAAAATTAATGTTCAGTTTTTCATACATGCATGTATTATTTTAATTTCCCAACTCGCAGGGGGCAATATAGATGACAAGATTACAAGAATCCCGGGAATTATGACAAAAATACCCCCTGGTTACCACCTTGAGTAGATTTTCCACTGCGCGAAAGAGAGGAAGCACAGTCATGCACCCAGTGGCATAGCTACCGGGGATGGGGGGAGGGGGGGGGGGGGGCAAGGAGATACGTGCCCCCATGAAGTTAGACAATTTAATAAAACACCGACGTTGGTTTAAAGGAATCTAGTAACATTGTTGGTATGTGCAAAAAGTGATGAATGGTTGATAAATATTATGTATTGTTGTGTTTTGATGTGTCAACTAAGAAGTTAAATGGATGTTATATGGCAGAGTAATGAGCGAAAATGCATGGTGATATTTGTGAACTCATTGCACTGTATTTGTACATACATTAGGTATAACTATCCAGTAGATAGTTATAAATCTGAACATTTCAAACATCTTTATAACAGAATAGAAATTGGGAAAAATTAAACCAGTTGCATGCTTCTATTGGCATGAGTAGTGTGAAAACCGCTAGAGTTCCAGGTAATTGTTTTGGGGATTTTGACAATATTACTGCTACTAGATCTCTTTAGAATAAATAAATAAATACGGTCCGTACAGTATGCTACCAATAATTTCCCCATTATTTTGTTTTTCATGTCTATGGAAGCATAAACTGACAGAACACTCGCCTTTCCAAATAATGTTTTCGAACATGACAATATAGTTACCCCGAACGTTCAAGCTGACATAATTCATTTGCTGTTCATGCAACTGATAAATCGTTACACCATCCTGATCGATGCAGGTGAGAGAAGGGGGAATTCCGTTCTATTCCGTCTACTCGCACGCAGCTAAATCTATTAATAAACATTGCATCATCAAAACTAGGGGTTATGCAAAGCCGGGGCAATGTCAAACATTGTATGATAAAGTGATGCCAGCAGGCGTGACATAGCTATATACGGGGGGCATGGGGACATAATATACCCCCTCCCAATAACTTGCGAAAATCAATGAAAATCAAAAGGGTGGAAAGAAATACTATAGTGTGTCCCAATAATCATCGGCGCGCCTCTGCTATCAGTATCAGTAAGCCCTTGATCTTTCGACGTGTTATAGGAAGTGAGAGCGAATCGAGCACTTGTGAAGAGAAACTTTTAAAGAGAAAGAACAGCTCTTGTCAAAATTAAGTTTAGTGGCTAACACTTGTATATTTTCATTAAAAGCTAATGTTCAGCATATTCTACCATGATTTTAATAGTGAAATATCTTAAGGATGTTAGGATTGTGGTATTTCTTATCAGCGTCTCACAAACATCCGCTTTATTGTTCATAAACTTTTCTTTAATGTAACACTTTATGGTTCAATAAACATCTTCATATCATCGCGTTGTTTTCTAAAATCGTATTCAAGCTCCATACAAATAAAAAGCGGGAAAAGGAAATAATCACTTCAACAATGTCGGGGGAAGGGATGGGTCGCAATCATACCGATGGCAAATTAATCAGTTACCATGGCAACGGAAAACCCTTCCGTCTGTCGAGCTAATCTCTCCCGCCAAAATCGATCAGAATGAGAAGAAAATAAATTGGGAGTACGCGGCGCTGCGCGGGGGCGTTTTCATTTCCCTTCGTGAAAAATTATAGCGTCTCTCGGAAATGTAGTTCGCGTGTCAATGATTGTTATCTTTCCTTTCTTTTGTTTATATTGTGACAAATTTGACAAAATAGTATACATTAGAAAACGATAGTTTGTAAAGTCATGATATGTTTTTCCTTTGTTCTGCATACATTTGTTTTTGTGACAGAATGATAGGCCTACTTAAAAACCCAGTTATGTTGAGTCATTATGTTAATATGTTATTATTAGGGAAAACTTTAATCTGTTTTTAAAAAAACTGCTTTACAAAAAACATTTCAGGTATATACAACAACTATCACAAAGATAAACATACACTTTCGTCGAGTGTAAATATAAGCATTGTACATTATTTCCACAGGTGTGCAAGGTGGGGGTTAGGGGCTGCAATCTCCCCCCCCCCCCCCCCAAAACAACAATAAGCTGTCAAATTGTATTTTGTATTCTAGAACATTATCTACATTTAACTGAAAGGCAGAATTTCCGGGAAAATCGTAGTTTGTTTGGGGGCCACCGTATGATGAACACAGAAATGATAATATTTAAGTAAAAGATTCAATTTTCTCATACACCCACAACTTACTCTTTCTTACCAGAAATACGACCATGATGACGTCTGCACACGTTCACTCTTTATATACATCATTATATTGCACTTCCCTTATATTATAGAGCGAATAATGTTGGACCCATTCAGGGCTAAATAATTGTGCTGGGGTCTATCATGATGGGGAATGACTTTTAAAATAATATCAACGGATGAATGGATTAAAATCACACCATTAAAAAAATAACAGCATCGACAGACAGACCGTTTTCGCTATGGTTTGTTGTGTTGAACTTGTTGGTTGGTCGTAACTCACGGCCGGTTCTCACTTCTCACACGCGAATCATAAACACAGTAATTCAATTTGCTCCCACTTTCTGATTTGTCACGGAATTATATGATTATATCTTTCATCGTTGAAAACTCGGGGTTATGACACCGACATTCTACCTCCATCCCACTCCCCACGGGGAACCATTTAACGGCGTATCGTTTGTAACTTCACATGGGAAATAAACACTGAGCTGGCATGCGTTTGTTTTTGTTTATGTTTATGTTTATGTTTTTGTTTATGTTCGGAATTGTCATGCATTTGGACGGCGTTTGAAAATAAACGAATTTCCTCTAAAACAAAACAAGTTCCACGGAATGAATACAAATAGATCATGCTACAACACCTCCATATTCAACTTGTTTCATGAATCAAAATGACATTCTTTATCATGCGCATGTATTTCATGTTCTCTATATAATATGAAGCCGGTGAGGAGTTATGATTTGTTTACTGGTGATAGGGCAACTCCATATTTGCCAGCCAGCCGCCCCCCCCCCCCCCCCCCCACATCTCTCTCACTGAAATACGTAGTACGAATGTTGTTCACAATTGGATCCGCCCGATAAAGCATGAATCAAAATTACTTTTTTTAATCATGCGCATGTATTTCTTTATTCTCTATATGAAGCCAGTGAGGAGTTATGATTTGTTTACTAGAGATAGGGCAATTCCATATTCGCCAGCCCCCCCCCCCCCCCTCCCCCTCTCACTAAAAAACGTAATACGAATGACGCTCACAAGTGGATCCGCCCCCACTTGCACGGGCACGGTATGACTTTGAACCCCCACCACGTCAGTGGGATGCGCGCCCCCGAGACCTTATTTGAGAGATGTCAGAACCGTTATCATAGGTACAGGGCGTAGCCAAGGGGGATCAAACCGGGGCGGCTCCGTGGGGAGTATCCATTACCCATCTCGAAATTTCGTTTGAATCTCTATGACGTCATAATTTCGCCTTTTTCGCGATTGTTTAAGTGGTGCAGCAATGATACCTTGTGCATGCATGTGTAAGGGGTCATGAATTGCCAGATAAAATGAAACTTGAAAAGGTTGAATTAAGTGGTAGATTGTGCTGATAAATATTTTTTGGGCGTAAAACTTTAAAGGGGTTGTTTACTAACTGAAATTAATATGCATACAGTCGAACCTGTCTATACAGGGTGGCCCCCAACAAAACAGAACGGGGCACTTCCCAAAATATAGTAACAAAATGATTATGTCCATCGGATAAAGTGCCTTTTCCAATTAAAAACGATACTAAGAACAGTCATTTTGGTCGTGTAGTTTTTGTTTTAGGGCGCTGTGAGTGGCACCATGTCAGGTTCCCATTTTTGTCAATTTTTACCAAGTCAGTGCCTGATGAATCGGACTTACTGCCCGTCATAGTATCGAACAACTATGCCCATTCTCTCGGCACACTAACAATGGCGCGCGTATTGCTCGTTGTTCGATGCCATGACGGGCAGTAAGTGCGATTTATCAGACACTGACTGGGTAAAAATTGACAAAAAATGGGAACCTGACATGGTGTCACTCACAGCGCCCTAACACAAAAACTACACGACCAAAATTAATGTTCTTGGTATCGTTTTTCATTGGAAAAGACACCCTATCCGATGGACATAATTGTGTTGTTACTATATTTTAGGAAGTGCCCCGTTCCGGTTTTTTTGTGCCAACCTGTATAAGGGACCAACCAACATGGTCGTTATGTGCGAGTCGATGCGCATGTAATCTGCTTCCTATAGTATTGTCTTTGTTTAGATGTCACCAAGGGTCCTACTAATTAGCGCGAAGAAGTGCGAAGCAATTTACTGCGAACAAATTTCCCATTCGCATAGCATGCACTTGTTCGCAGTAATTAGTAATTGAGCGCAGCAATATTACTAATAACTGCGAACAAGCGCGAACGGGATTTACTGCGAACAAATTTGTTTGCATATGAAATCCCGTTCGTGCTTGTTCGCATTACATTTGTTCCCTAACACTAACCCTAACTCTATACCCTAAATATCAATGGCTTATTCGCGCTATATAGTTCGCGCTTGTTCGCAGTACTTCGCACTTGTTCGCGCTAATTAGTAGGACCGGTCGCCAATGCTATAAAAGAATCAAAAGTTATCCCAGGCCGTCTTTTAAGTTATATGCTTTTCGCTTATATTTTAAAGGTGTAATTAATGTAAACTTATAGGCGGCTTCTATAACTACTGTGTAGCTTTTTACTTGGTATAGAATCACAACTTCAAAAGCGGTATCGCAAGAAAAATTTTCCCTTTTCTTGACATTTAGAATATAATATTGTATTATATCCTTTGCATCTGATTCGGATTATATTTTGTTTCTGTTTGCATTACTCATATTATGCTTCATTAAAAAAAAAAACATTTATGTCACGATGTTATATTGTGCATGTCATGTACGTACTAAACAGGGAGATTTGACATTTAAAAGGGAAACTGTCTCGATTGAAGACAGTTTAGACTGTTGTGTTGAAATATGTTTTCGTTCCATATACTGACAAGAAATAACATAAATTCGGTTAAAGGTGTGGGCATGATCCTTATTCTTCCCATATTTCCCTAAAAATAGCCGAACTTAAGTCAATCCTTGAAAGGTAAATTCAAACCATATTATCCATGACTAACAAGTAGATTGTATACGTTTCTGAATTATAAACACCCATGTATCTATATAAGCAACTTGCTTGGTGTTTGTTTGTTTGCCTGTCCGTCTGTCTGTCTGTTCGTTTGTTTATTTGTTTGTTTGTTTGTTTGTTTGTTTGTTTGTTTGTTTGTTTGTTTGTTTGTTTGTTTGTTTGTTTGTTTTTTTTTTTTTTTTTGCGTGATTGTTTGTTAATTTGTTTGTTTTTTGCTGGATTTTATTTCTGCAATTCTTCAAAGACAATGATTATGTCAACACAAATACAAATAAATACATTTGATAAACATTACGTAAGCCATTATCCCGTGTAGGACTCACAAATGACACCAAACTAAAATCACATTCAGTTTGTGTAAATGTTACAAAACCTTTCCAATATCAATACCTTTTTATCTTTAAGGTGAACTAGGTATACTCAAACTTTAAACAATAGCTTTTGTCTTAGCATTGTGGTCAATAAGCTACGTGTATAAATCGGGGGAAACATTATTGGTATAAGGCAATGGCCTTTTAATTGATTGATTGATATCCTAATTAAAATGACCACAATGCCTCGAATTTCCTCAATTCTAAAGATACCGTCTTTATAGGACTATTTCTGTTTGTTTTATCTGACCATTTTCAAGGAAATTCTGATTGTAGTGGTTTGTTTTCTAAACATCATGAAAACATTATGTCATATTGAAATTTAATGATCAACCTCAAAGTGTATAAATCAAGATTACTTTGGATGTATAATGCTAAATCTATCTTTATCAATATATTAATGCTGCTTTTAAATATACATGTAGTTTTATCGTAACGTTTTTATGTTGTTGTTGTTTTTAGATTTTCTTTTCTTGTTTTATTGATGAATAGTCCTTTGCAGATTCGTATTTCAATACAAAACTTGAAGAGAAAATTACATAATCTAAATGTTGCTTAATCATAAGTACAAAACAAATAATTAAGTTCAACATTGTGTAATATACTGCATCTAATTTGTAGTAACTTAGATTTTGAAATAAGTCTTAAATACCGGTATATAATTTCTTAGTTTAACACAATTCATAAATACATGTACAGTGTTCATAATCGTTAATCAATTAATGATATGTTGAACATGTCAGAGATTTGATTATGTTTTTAATTTGCTCAACCATGTGAGAGGGAAATAAAAACTAGCCTGGATTCCTTTTCGTTATAACCTAACATTAGTATAGGCCATATATACCGGTGCAAAGGACAAGTGACGTTCTTAGGATATAAGCTTCGGAAACATTATGCAATAGTTCTGATGATTCAAACCGATTTAAAATAGCAATGGTTACCACACCCGTTTACCCATTTAAAATCCTATAACTTCATAGATTATTTAGTACACGGTCAAGTCACTGACCGCGCGTATGTATTTTTTATTTCACCTATTTAAATCTGGATTCCGGAACGATTACATTACTTAGCCTATTATAGGAACCCACAATTATCACAATAATTAATATAATGTACTTCGAGAGATCAATCATATATGCGAATCAATTAGTTTTTTAACGAATATAATTCTGAAAAAGAACACGTCTCTGACATGTCGGAAGCTTAATTTTACTGTTTTGTTTGAATTTAGGAAAATAGAAATACATTTTTGTTGGTGGTATCTTAGAATTTCAATATGGCCATTATCATTATTCTAACGCCTGTTTTCATTTGGAAAATATCCTAGATTACAACGTAGAATATATATGTATTTGCCGATAAAACAATAAACCATAAAATAAAAATATAATTATAATAATGACACTCTGCCCTTAATATACAATACAGGGTGGCCCAGAAGAACCGCATGACTGCTCTCCCTTTGTAAGGAAGACAATGTGAGCCATTCTTATGTACAGCTAATTATACGGCAGGCCGTGGGGCGAGAATGTCTCAGTGTTCCGAGGATCGCTGGAGACGGAAAAGTAGCAAATTTAGGAAACGACATTGCCTCAGAAAAATGGCCCTAGGATCCAAACGCCTTACCCAAAATCAATGCTCATGGTATAATTTTGTTGGAAAAAGAATGTTCTACCCAATCAAACAAAAAACAATGACATTTGGTCGATGGTGTTGATGAAATTAACGATCGTAGGTGTTGCATCCTTTCTGGGCCACCCTGTATAGATGCGTGGGACGGATGGATACAAATTGCTCCTCTACTTTATTGCATACTTAATGATCAGGCAAAATATTAATTATGTCATATCCTATAATTTATGACCATACTTGCCCTATATATCATTTGTTTTTGTTCCTGTCTCGTTTCTTTTCTGGTTAATGTTGGATATTTTTAAGAGTGTTTTTTTTGCTACCGTCTCGCCATCGTTTTAATATACAATATTAAGATAAACTTATCATAGTACTAAGAATTCCAGCTTCCTTCCGTCGATCGTTGTTTATGCAATTAAATGGGAGTGGTCCTTAAAGTCCGGAAAAGATAGGCCTAGCACCGGATCTATACAGCCGATGTGTTTATAGTGATTATAAATTAAACAATCGTTTCCACCTGTCGCAGTAAACAAAATCATTAAAATTATTTGTTTTAATTACCGTATCAATAATCGATTGCATCAATAATTATTTCACCCTCCGTCTAATATAATATAGTACTTAACTAAGCAATGAGCAAAATTAATCCCTATAATGTGCGATAATGTTGATAATATTATACGTGTGGTTTAATACATATTTATTTTAATTTGAAAAGACAACGTACAGTAGAAAATTTGTTTTTCATATTCATATAATATATAATTACTTTCATTTGCATAATATATCCTGCAATGTTTTATTTTTCGTATCTCCCATTGATTTAATGATGTAATGTGTATTTAATAGATTTAGCAGCGAGTAGGGAAAGTCCGTAATTCCCCCTTCTCTCCCCTATACCTCACAGCAGGATGGTGTAGTGCTTTATCAGTTGCGCCCCATGCACCACAACAAATCATGTATGTCGGTTGGCAAGGTAACTGCGTTGTCACGTGCAGAAACATTGTTTTGGAGGCCTGTAATGACTTGTATGACTTTAATTAACTATGGTCTTCTCTGATGGCAAATGTGATATGGCTAACCGTTTAGTTTTGACTAAGAATAATAATGAGTGTACATTCAAATAAAGAAAATAAACAAGAAAACTATACCTCATGTGACGGAAGCGTTACGCATAACCATTTGTAGATATGTTCATACCTTGATTATTTTACTCAAAACACCATGCAAGCTATTGTTAATACATGCCACACACGTGACTATTAATATAATTGAACAGTTTTGCCATTTTAGAACTCATTATTATTATAATAATAGTTTAGTATGACTAAAAATACCTTTTCATAAACGGGTGTATATACATATAATAAATAATAATAGTACTAATAATGATAATAAATTACTTCTTTTTTAAACGTGCTATTCACGTGAGTATCATATCGCTATGCATTATTATTATTATTATTATTATTATTATTATTATTATTATTATTATTATTATTATCACCCCGGTCAACATAAATACATACATATTCAATTGTATATCCCCATACAGATGAAGACAACATGACTTTGTTCTGAACTTCTGATTATTTTTCTCATCGTTTGTGAAGTGTAAATACATGTAGTTTCAAGGAAAACCCCCACAAATCGTAATTCTTGAATGATCAGCATCTAAAATCAAAACAGTTTTAGAATTGCATTTTCATTGTGGGAATAAAATGAAATGAAATGAACTGGCACACATTTCGAACTATACTAGG
>JBAMJV010013524.1:0-27774 GCA_037951105.1 Echinarachnius parma
AGCATGCGTTCATGCGGTCTGAATTGCGAAGACTAATGTGTGCAGAGCGAACAAATCGCCCGGGATTCTATTGTCTACAAACGTACGCGTGAATAGCATTGGCGCACTCGCAAATGGTTGGCCCGTAAGGAACCAGGAAATAGTAGTGGTTCCGTAAGTGGTGGAAATGAATTGCTTTGTTTATGAATTACACAACCCTTTGCAAAATGTTGGGTATCTATTTGATATCACAAAATGGTACCAAAACATATAATAATGTGGTGTTCTTTGCCTGGTGGTCCCTAATGTTTCACATTTTTACAAGTACAATCGTTGAAATAATTGCCTATAATTTCAAATGAAGTTCTACATGAACTTGTTTTTAAGCATTTTGCTTTCCACACAATATGCTGAAAATAGTGTTGTTAACAGTATCATTGACAGAGAAATAAGCGGTAATCATTATTTAAATCAAGGTATTCAATGACGAGAGCGGTATAAAGAAAAGATGTATTGTAGGAGAAATAGATAGTTATATCTATCAGGGCAATGTACTTTCTTGGAGCTTCGGAGCGATTTCCTTGAAGTCTAGTCCCCAAATCCCTTGAACTTGTCCCTCGTATCTGGGAAAGCTCCTTCCTTATCGAACCGGCACACGATAGAGGAGCGTCTCCTTTGTGCGATTTACTTGAGAGCCCAAGTATTTCTCAATTATGGCTCATAAAGTCATATGTATATCAAAGCAATTGATGGCTCTTTAATACCTATCTCCCCTCTCTCTCTCTCTCTCTCTCATACTCCTGTTCAGAACTCTTATTCCAAAATTCATTCTTCGTTGATGGCCTAGCCTTTATACCTTCCTCTCTTTTCCTCCTTTTTCAGAACTGTCTTTCCGAAATTCTTGATGTTATATGAGCCATGAAGATCGGGTATATTATGGAGGTAGGCTTTGATGGGCTTGTAAATTGCCCTTGCTTAAGATAGCCAAAACAATCCAGAAATGGGCCGAGGCATACACAGGAATATGTAAAGATGAATGGTAGATTACTTTATTACTGCGTGTGTGTGTGTCTCTCCCTTTATATTTTCATCATTGATGGAAGAAGAAAAAGAAAAAAAGAGTCTAGAAAGATCACAGAAAAGCCGACGTGGGCTGTACAAAAGATCTCATCCGTTAGGAAATGAGTAGGACATTTAGTTTAATGATGATCTTTCATTTGTATAGAAAATTTGTCAAGATGCTATTGTAGTTTTTCAAGTCACCAATCATTAAGGCTTTGTTACAGATCAAGTACTTTATGGAAAAATTGCTCTGGCTGGAGAATTGCTAAAGTATATATATATAAATATATATACTGTTATGAAAAGTTATTTACAAAAATTAGTTCTATTTGCAAGATATAGAAATGGAATAGATATCTATATATTTCACTGTGTTAAATTTCTTACAGATATTTGTAATATAGTTGTGTAAATCATATAGCCAAGTTCTGTTTTTCCATAGTGGGGGCCAGGAGATAATTTCTTTTTTCATCAAGAATCATTTTTTATTCAATATATTAATGCATGTTAAAGAGAAAAGGGGATTGAGAGAGACAAACATATAAAAGAGGGTTCCATTGGTTTTCTTATCAGTTGCTAACAATATATTTGTTTTGTTAACAAGGACATATTTAATATATTGGCTTTTCTACAGATCTCTATCTGACTTGGTCCCTTCTGTTCACAAAAACACTTTTCTTTTATAAATAGCTGTTTCTATAGGAAGGACTTCCCACGCTAGTCTTTTTTCTGCTTCATGGTTGAGCCTCTCTTTATCTCCCGTATCATAGCACCGATCAATAAAAGACATTAATAATATCTCCCCACAATCAAATAATATATCTCTTTAGGATAATTTGTCTTTATCACCGAGTGAAGAACTAATTCGTGTGTGGTCATTGCTATTGAGAGGTAACCAAGCATTGAGTGTTGCGTGCCCCCCATCTCCCGGCAAGGTCCTGGCTATCTTCCACCCCAGTGCCGACGCCCATTCAAGATCCCTGCCTCCCGCACTTGGCATTTCTCATCGCAGGTTCTTGCACTTTTTTCGCTGCATTACCCTTTCAAGGGGCCGCCTCAACCGTAACAGACTCAAACCTTTTCTGTTTGATATGTTTTTCAGTTGCCGAGGCCTCACAGGCAGCTTGAGAATGGAGCGATCTGTTCCGATCGGTTCATCCATTGTGCCGTGTTGCGTTTCTCTCGATGAGGGATGCCGGGAGTGGACGGTTCTACATGGATGCCCAGGTCTCTTTACTCCCATTCAGTCCACCGCCCAGCCGCACCTCTTCAATTATATCTACGCCCAAGTGAGAGAAAGAAAAAGAAAGAGGCAGAATTACAGAAATATTGGTGGGGTTTTAGTATCGATGAGCTAATGAGTGTGCTTTGTTTGGTCATGGACTGCAAGGCCTCAAGATAAAATGGACGGACAAAAGGCAGGAAGGGGAGAACAAAATAGATGGAAAGAAACTTGTCGTTTTCTCCCACGTTTCACTCCTGGTTTTACTCTTTTCTCATTATGTTTGTTGCTGAATTGTTGCTTATATTCTTCTTACACCAAGCCGAGTCCGGGAATGGGCAGGATGTGCAGTATCTGAAGCAGAACCCCGGTGATTAGACTAATTGATTTGCTGTTTTTCTGAGATGATATTAAAAATATTGAAGTTGGCGTTAGTCGTGAGCTTCAAATCTATAAGAGATATTCACACTTGGATCATTGTGTTGGACCCTAGAAAATGAATATTCACAGTCACAGTTTAATTTGACAAATTACCCATATAGCAATAGCAATATAAATTGTGTTCATTAGATAAATATCCAAGTCAGCTATATATTCAAAGATATATTTAAAGAGTTTTTCTTCAATCTGCGCTTACACTTTTTTAATACTTGGACAAATCAAGTATACCATATTACAGCATGGGTCTACTTTTTGTATTCATTTGTACTTAAGTTTTCTTTTATTAATAATAAAAAAAAGAAAGAAAAGAAATCTCAGACATTCCTACATTCCCTTTCAAGAAATGAGACAGGATGGGAATGACGACGACGACCCAAACCAGCCACAAATCCTTCACAATCACAATCACAAGAATAAGCGGGGGCCAAAGGGGGGGGCAGTCCAAAGCAAAAGATCCGAGCTTCCTTTTTCTTCTGCCAGATAGCGTGAATTATTATTCGGTTTTGGCCTGTGGCTGATCAATGGTGCAAGACGCGATGTAAACAAGTTGTGTACCGAAGAAACCAAGGATGAATACGGCCTTGGATTTCATGCTACCTAAACTTTGCTTCAAAAGAAAGCCTTCTTTTGATGTCTATCTACCATATCTCTTCAAATGGCAGAACAGAATGCGAAAATGCGAAAATAAGTTTCTGCCCAGTCATTATTATTGTCCTCTTTATTTTTCTAGTTCTTTCTACAGAAACCTCCCTCTTTAATTTTCTGCTTGAGCGTTATCCTTGTATGTGATCTGCCATCCTTTTCACATGATTGAATAGCCATAATATCTTGGGACTTTGCCTTTTCAGAGTGTGGGTATCTTAAAAATGCATTTTCGTTTGTTATTTGGGGTTCATAATCTCTCAGGAATGTTGATTAAATGGAAAAATTGTTTTCTTTCTAAATGATAAATACTTGCAGTGGGTCCCAATGTGGAAAGATACTGGGAAAAATTTCCAGTTCCTCAAACGAAAACCAAGCCAACTAATAAACTTAACAAGTAACTATGTCAGAGGTAGCCAATTTAATAGATATTTACAGAACTGTTGAACCATAACAATGAAGTTATTTCTAATGAGAATAGGTGTCAAGTATTGTGCAAATTAAATATTAAAACCATTTCCCCCCAGCTTACATATTGTTGTATCAGGGCTAGTGTGGCAGAATCAAACTTTGTTATCACATTTTTAACTCAAATATATTTATGAAAAAAAAAATAACTTGAGACATCCATATTTTCAGCTTCATCTCATAAAATGAACCTAAACTAGAAATTTTGATTATTATTACTCTCTAAGCTATAGATTCTTCTTCTAATTCTATGGCACATTCTACAAGCCATTTCTATTTAGTTCTACACAGCTTAAACACAGCTATGCTCACCATTTATTACATTTCTCAGAATTAATATATATACATTATATAAATGTTTTTTATAAAAGAAAGAAATATTATCCTTAACGGCATTGCACTCGATAACCTGCACCCTGACGCCGACCCATCTGCGGAAGGCCAAGCTGATGTTCTTCTTTGTGCGCTACCCAAGCTCTGCGTTGCTACGGCAACACTTCCCCGACGTCAAGTTCAACCGCCACAACACCTCCCAGATCATCAAGTGGTTCAGCAACTTCCGCGAGTTCTACTATATCCAGATGGAGAAGTTCTCGCGGCAGGCGGTCAGCGACAACACGGAGACCGCCGACGAGTTGAAGGTGACGCGCGATTCGGAGCTCTACCGCTCCCTCAACCTCCACTACAACAAGAGCAATGAGTTCACGGTAAGAAACTCTACCACTGTTGATTTGCTTTATAATTCTTTGCCTGAAATTATTTGAAGAGTGTATTTGCAAAAACTTATAAATGCCATTTTTGTTATTTTGAAGACAACGTTACCATCATGTAACACAATCAAATTATCTTTGAAATAATACCTTGTATATCATGATTAAAGATATGATTAAACGTATCACACGTTTTCTCATTCTTCAGCAGGTTTAATTGCCATTGGTAAAATTGGTTGTATCAGTTTTTGCATTTAAACTCTTCATTTGCTTTGTGTACTGGTTGTTACCTTCTAATGTATACTAACAATTAATGTTATTGGATTGGATACACTTCTTCTTTTTAAAGTTGTCCTTTATTTTCCTTTTGCAGGATCAGTTACTTACTCAATACCTGGCACCTCAAGGGCATGGCTCTTAATTACTAATACTATCCCCCGATTTGCGGAACTATTTGATCAACAATCCTCTAACCATTTCAAAATTAGGACATTCATTAATTAACAGTTTTTTGAAGTACAAAAGAATTGAACAAGCAATCTTTCAACATCTTTAAAATTGTTATTTGGAACTTTGAAATGTTTGTTTATTGGCATGCAGCGTGAATGTGTGAACCAAAATCAAATAGGTAGTCAAACAGATAATATTTGGTTAATAGTTATGATATTGACACTTGTTTGATGAGGTTGGGAAGTGTGGGTGTCTCTGTGGTATGCCACTGAAACAAATTCATGGGTATAATACCGTGAAGCATTCTATTAATGTCTTGAAACGCACAAACTAGGTCCCACAATGCACTAAAAATAATACAAGACCAGAGCAGCGGGCAAAAAGGGGATCTTAGCCCGACCCACTTCTGTTGAAACTGTCCCTGCATGAGAACATTAATCCATTGCATACAGGAACCTGGTGGACCATGCTTTCGCTCTATTTGGGATAGTTTAAGTTTAGGAGGAAAGAGGTTTTAACCAGAAATATTCAGACCAGACTATTTACTCTATGGAAAAAATATATTACACTGTTATGTGCCTACAGGGCATTAATAGGACCCACAAAGCGTGACCAATGCTAGCCACTGAATTAAAAATTTGTTTCAAACTGTGTTGATTGAAATTTGTCAACCCTAAAACCAGTCAAGTGATGTTTGTTTAATATCTTTCATCATGCAAAATATGTTTTTGATCCGCACTATTTTACTATATGCACTATGCATATATGTGGGTGTTTGTGTTTGCATTTCGATGTACCTAGAAGTCAATAAACTAAATGACACACACTTTATAGAATATAGAGAATTCTCTCATATTTTGCCAAATTTCATTCAATGAAAGTTCTAACATTGTTTGTATGTATAAAAAAAAGTGGATTAACGATGATGAGGATGACAGACAATGATGGCTTGACAGAGCGTTCTTCGAAAGAAGATTTTTTTTTAATTTTAAAGTGCCAAGAATAATAATGGAAACTTCCCAAGATTCCAAGGACTTTAAGTCGTTAATTATCTATATATTGACATTAACATTGTAGGTAGGATTAAACAGATGACATTTACCCTACTTTAATACAATTATCAAATTCTGATGTATCCTTCACTGACAGAAATAATTATTAAATCATGCACAATATTATTAAAGTTTGCCAGTATTCTCCTGTCATAACATGGCCACTTTTTGTATTAAAGAAAGATGTCAGACTGAAAGGGAAGCCCTTATTAGTAAGGCTGTCAACAATCACATACTTGGTCCATAATTTGTTTTAAATCTGTTGTAAAGCCCCGTTCCCTTCTATATTGTGCAATCCTTACAGAGTCAATACAGGACCCAATATATTAATGTAGGCAATAGGTTAACGATGTAGTATAGTATAGTATCGTATTCACATGGAAAGTACTGTTACTGCAGCTTCCTCCACTGTTGTGATAATGGTTGTTTTCATACATGAGGAACCATTAACTTTAGTGAATATTGTGTGATATCCATTCATCAAGTTTTAAAAATTTCTAAAAAATAATTATGCAACTACAGTGTATCACAAGTTAAATTAATGATTCATACCTCCAACATTTTTGCAGACTTTAAGGTACTGTACAAGTTTGTAGTTCCCAGAATAGTTTATACATGTTTATTGAATATGATAGGTTTTCCCCCTTTTCCTAACTGCCTTCATGTCTCCTTTTACAATTCTATATTTTATATCTATCTCTATTTGTAAATCCTGAATTGGCAAGGAAAGGAAGATAAAGCATTTCCCAAACATCAATCCGTGTGGGGAGAGAGTGAGAGTGCATTGCACTTTCGTATCCTGGCTGGTTAGGGGTTAAAGTAGTACCTGGAGTTTGGTGACCAGTACAAAATCCTTAAACAAAAATGATATAACCTCCCTCCTTTAAAAAAAGAGAGATATGCAATACCAAGATATTAAAATGACACTTTTATTTGACCTGTTGCACTTCTTACCTTTAAATACAATTAGTTTTTGACTTTGAAGAAGAGCAGAATATTTTAATCAGTCTCACTTCTCAAACATGTATAAAAGAAAAAAACAAATCTGATGATGACAAACGAGACCACTAATCTTAAAATTTGTCCTGATATCAAAAGTGCAGTGGCTTCTGTGGGGTCTCCGGCCAATGTTTTGATCAACAGAATTATGATCCCCATTACTTAATTCTTTCCATTTTGGCAGATGTCGCGCAAGACCATCATGCAAGCAGCTCACTTATTATTATTATTATGTATTTAAATATCAATTCTTGCCCTAAATTGGAGAGACTTTTGTCTTTATATCATTACCTCTCCACCTTTTGTGGGTGGAAATTGAAGTAGTTATCCTTTTAAATCCAAGTAACATTAACTCACCTTGTGCTGGCTCTACTAACCCCGTCCCTCCTAAATATTTCAATTCCCATATAGTTAATGTATTGGTATACTAGGTATAATATAGGTTCATGTGACCCACTGTGTATCATTAGTAAATCATCATGTCATAACTGAAGGATTATTTCCATTTTGTGTAATACATACAGTACTAAGAAGAATCCTCTCATTATAGAGAAATTATCATTTTCTTCTACAAAAAATGAAGTAAAATAAAAAAAAAATCCTCTATAATATTCTAGCAGACATATTCTGGGCAGTACATGTATAGTGGGTTAAACTCGTGCATGTTGTAGCAATCACAAATCACCTGTCGCATGTATACAGCAAAGAGCAACAGTAATGGATGGATGTTGGTTGACAAGGCGTATATATGAGTTCAAATTAGTGTACAGTTCTCGTCGGCATGTCTCTCTTTAGAGCTGAATGACAGGAAACGCTTCCTAAGACAGTCAGTCATCAAATGGAAAGAAAAGAAAACAAAGTTTATGGCAACGGCTCGGAATAATATTTGCTTTAAACGTTATATTTAGGATGTATAAAAGGAAGAGTGCTCATATTTTAGGATACTCATATATATACTCGATAATTGACGGTACTTATTAACACAGTTTTATTAGTCATTCTTGGTCCTGCATCATTTTTTTTTTTTTTTATCTCTACAAGTAAAATAACTGAATGAAATTGGGAATCATCATTTAGCAGTAAGGGAAAACATAACTTATCAAAATTGCCATTCAAGTCCAAGACAAATTACCATTTCAGAAATTTACCTTGCTGCTTTAATTAGTATTTTATAATCTACTCAAGTAAAGTATGTTAAGGATTCCTCTTTGATTACTCACCAACCCCCCCCCCCCCCCCCCAAATAAAAAGAAGGATAAATTTCAAGTAATTTAAAATACCAATTCTTAGAGATCAATCCTCTATTAAATGCTGTTAGTACTTTCATTCAACGTAAGAATGTAAGTCATTGTACAAATTTAAAAACACCTCTCAGCCTTGAAGCTTTAAATACAATCCATCAAAAATGATCGAACAATTGTCTTTCCTGTTAAATTTTCTTCTCGTACCCATCAAATCTTGCTCTTTATTATTTTTGATGCAACCAATACCCTCTTACACATCAAGAGTTTCTAGACAATTTCTTGAACAGGCGAGAAAGGGTGTTTTGAATATAAAGTGTTGAACTTCCTTGATTTGGGATTTTAAGTATTAGCAATTTCGGTGTACTAGTCATAGACTTGACTTCTTTTGAACCAAGATATAAAAAGGTATATTTTGGAATTGGAGGCCTATATGTACATTATATGGTAACTGGACAGTTATCACTTGGTTAGTGTTGGGCTTCCCAAGTTGGGGATTATTGTTTGAGACTATGAGTTGAGGTGTGAGTCAGAGACTTGAATGATGAGGATAAAATTGATATGAAGTAGCTTAAATTTTGAATCTAGATTTGAAACGGGTATATAACGGAATTGGAGGCCCATATGGTAACTGGACAGTTTAGCACCCTGCCACTTGGTGAGTGTTGGACTCCCCTGGTGAGGGATTAGGGTTTTAGACTGAGGTGAGGTGTGCGTCAGAGTCTTGAAGGTCGAGGATAAGATAGATCTTGAGAGGGCAAGGCTGAAAACTACATTAAAGATGTTTCATTATGAATAACTTTCAACGACTTTCAACTAACATTATTTCACTAATAATTTGAATGCATCGTGGGAGTCAAGGTCAGCAACGAATATCATTTACGAGGTAAAGACATATTTGTATAGCTGTACACACACTAATACTCACTAACTCTCAAATTACGATGTTATCAAAATATTTGGTAACTGTAGACAGCAACCAGGGAAAAACTCCCATTTCCCCCCCCCCCCCCCCTTTGAACAAAGGAAGGCCATATTTTGTGACATTGATATGTGCCACGTTCTGTTGAAGGCCTGTTGATGAATAACTAAGGTGGAGGATAAAAATCTAAGCAATTAATTTCAGTTTTCTTGGCTCTGATGCACAATATTTTATCTTCATCACGCAACATGAGCTCTCATTCTATCTCTCCCTCTATATAGTTCTTTATTTCTTTTGTATTTCTACATTCGATTTGATCTTTCCCCTCATTCGTTTTCTTCATCTACCTACTACACTTTCTCTCCCCCTTCGTCTCTCTTTCTCCTCTCCCCCTCCTCTTTAACTCCTGTGCTCTTTGTGTCTCTGTCCGCCCTCTCTCCCCCTTTCTTTACCGTTCTCTTCCCCCTCACCTTTTCTCTTCTCACCATCCCTCTCTCTCTCTCTCTCTGTTTCAACTCTGCTACTGTTTCCACTGTGTCATGTCCATGCCCATAGCTGTCTCATCATCAACCAACCATGAACTCCTTGAGAGCCAAGTTCCCTCCACCCCAACCAAACTTCATCACCAGTCAGATGCCCCCCTCTGTAATTGGAGGTGGCACGGGGTTTACCACAGAAATGATGGCTTTAGAATATCGCCTGCCCCGAAACCCAGTTAACCCATTACCTTTGGGGTTCAAAAATCCCCATATATTATACTCTGTTCATACTCATAGACCACAAGGTTCCCATAGGCAAGGTGTTAACCAGTGCCTTTCTGGAGGTGTCATTCCTACTACTGTAAATGGTCCACCAGGTTCCCATTGGCAATGGATTCAAAGTGCTTGCACATTGTTATGTCTCATATGGTTCCTAATTGACTATTAGCGTTCAACTTGCATGATCTTGATCATCTTGTTTGCCATTAGGGACCGGCAGAGGCAGCAGGTGCTGTATGTCACACCCCCTTTCTAATACGTTCCCATCTGATTTTCAATTTAGGCTCGTAGGACCCGTCATAATTGTGTCTGTCAGTCACCCCTCCCCGTCACTCAAGGCGTGGTGACTTGGTAACCCTCACACCTACAAGGGGGCTGGTTCACCAGCACTTTTCCTTATGAGAAAACCATCATCAGTACTTTAACCCTCTCTTAGTCCACCACTGTGAAATGCCACCTAGTAGCTATACCTATAATGTGCACTTGGGGGTGGGAGGGTTTGTGTCGAGCAGGCTGCCAAGGGGTATAACTCATGCCTGTGAATTGCCTACCTACAGCTCTCCCTCTCTCTCCCTCTCTCTCTCTCGCACTCTGTCAGCCTGCCATTGGTCGGTTGGACGGTAGCTGCTCAAGCAATCTCCGTCTAAAACTAAACTGGCGCTAAGATTGGATGAGACAGATGTGTATTTGACACATTTCCTGCATCCGACTCCCATCAGAGGTCCGTGCCAACCAGAGGTGTTGTCCCAACAGTCAAGGGCGGGTGGCTTCCAACTGATTCAAGGCTTGAATCACTCACTCACTCACTCATTCATTCATTCATTCGCTCACACGTTCATTCATTCATTGCCTCGGCTCCGATAAGGAGTCTTGACACCCCGACCCCACCCCCTTAATGACTTTGACTTGAATTCCTGATCAGGACTACTTTGATATCCCAATGCTGCGTACCTGAACCTGTTGGGTCCTGTAAGATGGGGATTGTGAAATCTAGAAGGGAACTGGTTTATACAAAGAAGTAAGATGCACTATGTACAGACCGAGGCCTGTTAATCTAGATTCAAGAGTATCTTTGATTTTAATATAAGACCACAGCCTGAGTAGTCCTGTATGGGGTAAAAAAACACCCTCTTGAGTCTTGATCATAAGTTTGTCCATTGGGAAAGAGAAGGGCGCTAGGTTACATTTTGTTTACTTCAGGGATAATCATGTTCAAAGTTTGGTAGCCTTTTATTAGTAACGTAATTTAACCCCTTGACTACGGGAACGGGGTGGGTTGTGTACAAAGTATATGGGGATTTCACAAACTCGTAGGTAACGGGTTAAATAGCTTTCTTTTATTTTGTATAAATATTTTTTAAATAGGAAATAACGTGGCATCACGTACAGACTTCACCCTACACGATGGCATGCAGAACCTGATTTACCCCAAAATCGACTATACTTCCTTTTTACTCTCACCCAATGAATTTGCCTCTAAACTTTTGGTCCCTTCTTGCACTTTCTCCCACGTCCTCCACACTTGCATTGACATTGGTAGGACATAAAGGCATGCTGATAATTGATGTAGCAGACTGATCAAGAGGAAACCAAGAGTTCAAAGTACTTTGCAGTCACATCCAAGCATGTATACATTATATTACTTGTGATCAATGCCTCGATCTTGATCCTAATGAATGTTTCACATCGATATGCCACTCTGTCAATCGCTGGGCTCCATTCTCGAAAGATTTCTGAACAAACAAACAAAAACTGTGGTAGTGTTTCTTCCTTTTTCTTGATATTATGTATTTGTTGGATTGATATTCATCTTCTGACTGTGAGACCCCCAAATTGAGATGTGTTTTTTTTTTTTTAGAGCTCTTTGGGCTGTAATTAGCCAGAATGATTGTCGGTGAATGGAATATATATATAATTTGTTCTTGTATGTATGTATGCAAGTTTTAAAAATCAATGTTATGTCTTTATTGATGAGATCAGTTCTAACATGTATACGGTAGAGTATCAATTGACAAAATTTCATTTCAGTCTGACCCAGTCAACAATTAAGAATGGCACAAATTAAAAATGAATTAATTATTACAAAATACTACCATGAGAGAACATTATTCTCCTATTAATTACTCTTTTCTTTTATATATAAATATATTATTGTTGAGAGTTTGAGTTCAGTTTGAAAATACGATGATATAATCATTTTGTTTATAGTTATCACAATAATGATTTCTGTCTCTGTTCATATGACAAAAGAAAATCATCAAATTCCAATAAAATGTCAGGATATGCCCAATACTCAACCGCTAATATGCAAATCCTTGAAACTTGCCTGTCTAATTCAAAACACACAGCCAAATTAAAGTCAATAACCAGAGACCCCGATTATTACATTTTTTTTTTTGTTCAAGTCAGCATTAAATCAATTTGTCCTTTTTGAAAGAAATTAGCCTCTCGCTGGCAGCTACTTGTTGCTAATTTGCAGCTTTCGGTTCGCTCTTCCAAGTTTCTAACTGCCGACTAATTGGGAGACACGTCATAAAAAAAGCAATTACAGCGACAACCATCCTGCCATTTAGAGGTTTCAAAAATATATTGCCATTTGATTGCCTTTCTTGCGCCTGAAATCCTGCGCAGCGGCGCCCAATGTCGGGAGATCTTGGGTAGCGTGTGGGAGAAATTAGACAGCTTATGTTTAGGCGTTTAGCAGGGGAAGCGCAGGCCCGCAAAATCGTAGCTTATTAACAAACAAAAAATGGGGAGTGATTACGGAGGAAGTGGCAATGGGATCGACTGAGAGTGATCCGGGAGAGCTTAGAGATCAATTCAAGGCACATAAGACCTTAATTGATTTGTTAGTCCCCTTGTAAGCCGTGCCCTGCATCTGCACTTTTGTTTGTTTGTCTCCGGTCGCTCCACAAGTGAATGCAACAGGTACCATTTCGGTTGCCAGGGAAACGCAAGGCTCGTTGATCCTTGGTGTTGGATGAATGCTTTTTTCCACTTAAAGTCAGTGCTCTATGATGATTAAGAGATGCATCTAATGCAAAATTCATCTAACGAAATGAAACATACTCTGGGATAGGAAAACGATGACAGCTTTTAGTCTGATTAAGTCAATCTTTCTTGGAGGTAATTTACATCCAAGTCGAAAGGGGGGGAATTACACCTCTGTTTCCCAATAAGGTCAACCTTGGCACGCTATTAGGAGATAAATAGTTGCGACAGTGACGTTCAAAACAAGTTTTCCGACTGCCGGTAGCTGCGGTATATTTTGGCCAGAAGAATGCGTGGATGCATGTGCATGGTCTAGAGTTGTAAGCAAAAAAACGTTGGATGTCATGTCATGTCGTTTTGACTTGAGGCACATCTTGAAGGGATGTGGGTTTGACGGTAATTGGATTACAATGGACATGATTGGAGGTCTTTTGTCACTCACACCCTCTCCTTCCTCCTCCTCCTCCTCCTCCTCCTCCATCGGCCCTCGGTTGTGTCATCCCCGCAAATTACTGCCCTTTTGTCCGGGCCTCGTTGCGCTTTACTCGCTCCCTTACTCCGCTCTCATCGGCAGACGACTCATGCGAACTCCATCAGGGACTCTCATTAACGCAGCAAGTTCACAGCACTTTTGCTCTCCCCCCGTGCTCTACAGTGCCTTGCAGCGTACGTACGTTCCCGTCTTTAGATCCGTCTCTCCTCGAACCCATCTCGTCCAAAACTAGTATCTACCTTGGGGTGTGCCCGTTCCCCACTCTTCCAAATACTCACTGACCTTGTGTTTCCTCCTATTAACCATTCTTGTCCAGATTCTGAAATCCCCATAGACTTCATACATTGCTCGCTAGGTTCCCATAGACAAGGGGTTAAGAAGCAGCCTTCAGATTTTGTATATTTCCCTTTTCCATAAGAAGCAATTTTCATCAATAGAATTTCACTGAAGGAAAGGTATAGTCTAATTTGGGGGTCATAGATTAAGATATATCTTTATTTTGCCTTTTTTGGTTGTACGTTGCATGTGACTGCTCAAGTGCTGACGGTGTCCGTGAACCAGCATAAATAGTGCATTGCTACAACCGTCCATAGCTACAACCATGGCATTGTTTTGATTCCTCGGTCCCCTTTGCTTTTCAACACATCATTGACTCCAGATATTTGTGGGAGGAAATGTTAACCCTTCTCAACTTCTGGTAGCATAATAGGCCCATTAAGTACGCACACGTTCAGAGGTATTTTCATCTGTGGTTAAGAGATCAAGCAGCGGCATCTTTTCGCTCTTGTCTTTTATTACCTCGATATGAATTCTATAATTCCTTTATTTACTGTGGTGTTGATAGATTATAAACGAGTGACAATAACAGAGGAAACACTTAGTATTGTGGTGAATCTGAGGTGAATGCTGTACTATGAAGAAAAAAACAGGAAGAAAAGCTACACCCCCTTAGTCTTGTTTTAGTTTAATACATTTTCCACATGGAATGTAGATATATAGTGCAAGCACTTTCGAGAGGCAGATAATATCTGCCTTATTTTGCATTATATATTGCATTATGAATAACACAACTAATAATCTTTATAGTGCAAATGTAGTTTACCGTTAACTTTAATTACTTTATACTTATAATGCTTTTAATTTTCTCTGCTGTGGAGCTATTCGTTTGATCAAATTTCATTCTATTTTCATAGGTATGGCAAGGTTATTTTTCTGTCCAGAAAAGTGTGCATGGCTTTCATGACAAGGAATGATTTGCAAAGCTATATATTTAATTTCCCCCCCTGTAGGATTTTTAATAATATCTTGGTGTCATGTATTACAAGGATAAGCTGATTTACTCTTGATTGCTGATCGCTAACACACCCACTAATCTGTAGAGATAGAATATTAAAAGAGAGTAATATTTATTGACAAAATGCCAGGAGAATAAATTCAATATAAATCTCTCACTATCCACCTATGCGTGTTGCCAATTTACACAATCCTGGAAGATCTAGCCGCCGTTATTTTCATTCTATTATGTTTGCATTAGCAGAAGGTATCAAGTATCCAATAATTGCCAAGGCTTGCCACGATCAACAAGTAAGCATTGAAATGTCTGATTGATTTTGTGCTCATCCGACTCTGACATCCCGCATAATGAATCTAGCATTGAATGGCCCGGCTGTGAATATGGCAATATGAAATTGAATTAAAGTGGGAAAATATGACTTGGTGATTGTCTAATTATAGGACGTGAGATGTGTTACCATTGAAAGGGAGAGGGTGAGAGTGGGTTCCGGAAGGAATAATCAAAGTGAACTTTTAATTTTTTTCTCTCTCGCATCAATATTATATTTTGTTGTTGTTTTTTTCTCTCTTTCTGTCCACACATCCCAGGCATTAATTATGGTTGCACTTTCTGTAGCACTGATCTTGAATTGAAACTAATTTATCTGTGTACAGTTGTTCTAATGAGTAAGCTGTTCACTATGACGGAATTAGTTTGCGTATTGACAAAGAGATGCTTGTAACAGCAGCCTCTGTGAAAATTAGTGCAAGTTGTATGATGAAATGAATTGGAAAGCAGAGACAAGAGAATAAATAACGGGAAAATACAAGCATTTGGTTTTCCAAATTTTGTGGGATAGTACTTTGTTCATTTTTTATTCATGAATAAATCAAGGTGATAATGATTGAGTTTTTTTAGCATCCTATTTCCTCAATTTGAAAACTGAAACAAATTGAAGTGATTAAAGTGATTTTGTAGATTTTAATATCATGAGAGACATACTGAAGCAGATTTATGAGTTGCACTTAAATGAGAAAGCAAGTTGAAATGCTAATTATATATCTACTTTTTAAATCATAGTGCAACCCTCATACTTTGTTACAAATATATTTTTTTCACAAATATTTTTGATATCTTCCAATAAAATGAAACATGTGAAGATAGCTATATCTAGCTTGATCTTTTTATTGTTACATTGTAGTCCGGAAAACTGGACACTATGATAGTATCCTTTAAAATTCGAACTTGTCTGCTTTTCCTTTTACACTCACATCATTATGTTTTAAATGTTTATTGTCATAACATAATGAATATAAATTTCATTTCATCATGATTTACTTAGGTGAAAACATGTGAATTTAAACATAAATTTTGTTTATTTTGACTTGTTCTCGCCACAACCGGTTCCAGAGGGCTTCTTGCACCATGGTCCTGCAAGAGTTCTTTACAAAAAAAACATTTATTAAATGTAACAGAAAATGTTATTCATCAATCATCATTTATGATTATATTTGAAATTAATTTAATTGGTAATTTCCACCCTGTTTCCCTGCACAGGTACCAGAGGGATTCTTGCACGTGTCCACCACGACCCTACGGGAGTTCTTCACAGCCGTCAAGAATACCAAGGACCAGGAGCCGTCCTGGAAGAAGACCATCTACAAGGTCATCAGCAAGCTGGACGAGCCGTTGCCGCCGTTCTTCAAGAATCCAAACTGCCTGGATATGCTGCCACTCTAAGCCCATACTGAGCTCAGCAACTCAGCAACAATGTTGAGCACTGCTTTGTTGCTGCCACTCTAAGCCGATTCTGAGCTCAGCGACTCGGCAACAATGTTGCTGCTGCCATTCTCCAAGAATCCAAATTACCTGGATCTGCCGCCACTCTGAGCTGAAAGTTGCCCTCAACGATGTTGCTGCAAGTTTCCGCATTCACGGGGCGTCTACAACTCTAAATCTAGGTATGATAATGTATAACTTGCGAGTAAATACAATGTTGCTGCAAGTAGCTGCAATTCTTCAAGAATTCAAACTGCCTGGATCTGTCGCCACTCTAAGCTGAAGCTGAGCGCAACCATGTTGATGCAAGGCTGCGTTGCAACAGTCTTTAGTAAGAACTGTGTATGGCAATTATCCTACAGCTCCGAGTACAACAATCTAATGAATATTGGTATGAATAACTTGCTGCAACACTCAGCTTCTGACTATTATGCATCCCTAAAACGCTCATCAACTCCTGAGTGCAACAATCTTGCTGCAACACCCTGCAACTCAACTGTCTATCGATGGCAGTATACAACTCTCAATCGAAGTATGATAATTTATAACTTGTGAGTAAATGAGCTTGCTGCTACAACTCCCTGTAACTCCCTACAACTCATACCTCTGAAATTGGAAGGATATCTTGCAGAAACGAACATGTGATATATAACAGTTTAACTTGTTTTTGGTTATTGGTGTACTTGGTACTTTTCTACCTTCATAGTATATTTAATTATAAATATGTTGTCTTCTTCCTAACTGCTATTTATTCCAGTTAACGGTCTTCTCAGACTTATATGTAGACGTTGTGAAACATGTTTGTGTTTTTCTGTATAGCTTACGATGATTACGAAATCATCAGACCTTTGGTAGCATTGATTTGTGGTCGTGTCTTGATGTGATCAGTGGTTTTTATTGAATATCTGTGTAAACAAAACAGCCAGGTCTTTCATGCATTCTCAAGGAGAATATGCAATTTCATAATTGATATTCCCTTTCATTGTCCAACGTATCTCTCATAATAATTTGCCTCTTTTATTGCCGGGTATTGAGAGAAACAAACATAATTTTTGTCCCTTTTAGCCTAGCACACATCAGATAGCTCAGTTATATGTTTGCCATGCACTCATTGACTCTGCTGGAGTAGTGTCTTGATTCTAACAGAAGAGAAAATACAAGTAGAAGTTTGCCATTTTATAGAAGTGGGAAATATCTTTCATTTTACTTTTGTGAACCCCCCCCCCCCCCCCAAACAAAAACAAAACAAAACAATAATAATAATAATTATTATAATTTTCCAATCACTCCAGTCAGATATGTATAGTAGATATGGGAAAATATAGATAATTGTACCTTTTTTTTAATCTCAAAAACACAGTAATCTTCCACTACTCCAGTCTAGAAGAAAAAAAAGAAGAATAAATAGCTTCCTTATCACCAGGCTATGGCGCATACCATAGTTAATTTGCCTGCTTCAATTGCTTGAATGGTTTTGCTAGCCACATGAACCGAAAAGCCTTTGTCATTCAATTTCAAAACCTCCCCCACTTCCAATTCCACTGTACAGCTGTTGTCTTGTCATAATCATCACATCACTCAACCATGACAAATATATTAAATTACTCAAATACCTTTTTTCTCTCTCTCTCTCTCTCGATTCGTTCAACAAGGTATGATTAATTGTTCGTCATTTAAGAAATGCATTGGTCTCCCAGACTCCTTTTGTAGTCTTGTAGAAATTGTAATTGAGCTTGTATTTATCATAATCCAATATCATTTATCATTTACTCGTATTATAATCAGTCTCGTACAGCATAATTTATGCCCTGAGCCAGACATGTGAATTTATGCCTATGATGGATCTACCCACTTAAATTGTTTGTTATTCATGTCCATCATAGACACCATAGAATCAATTCTGCTGTATACATTTTTTTTTTTTTGGTTAGCATTCAACAGTCGTTTCTAAAAAGAAAACGAATCTTGTTTACTTAATGTAAAGCAGATATTAAGATCATTCATTGTTTTTAACTTGAAATTCAACATAAGACTTTGTTTAGCGTGTTTGTTTTAATTGTCCACCAAAATGATTGGAATGCTGCATATTATACACATTATGGGGGCTCTTTTTTGGCCATATCAGGGGCTCTTTGTGTCATTTTTGGGGGCTCTTTTTGGCATTTTGCCGGGGCTACATTGCCCTGACCTCCCCCCCCCCCCCCCCCCCCCCCCCCCCCATGTAGTTTTTCTCACTGTACTGCTAACAAGATCTTATAGGATAATTATTTCTCCACACCTTGCCAAACTCAGCTGGCCAGATAAGGTACAGCAGTTGCCAGATTCTGCCCATATTATGCAGCCTCTGTTCAGTTTTTGTTCCTTTTGTTCATTCATAGCCAAGCTGAAGAGGAAGAGTTGATTTCTCTACATTCCTAAGTCACCCCCCTCCCTTATATTTCAGATTAAAATTATGAGCCAAATTATACCTCTGAAAAATAAAAGGAAAGTCATCTCCAGACACCAAAGAAAGTCATCCACCCATTTGAAGAAGGAAAAACACTTACAATATTTGGTTTACTCTAGCTGTTGTTCTGTTAAGGTACTTGGTTGAGATCTTCACTTATAAAAACTTCTTCAGATCATTTTTTAATCAAAATGTAGTCCTAAAAGATTAATTCTTGCCCCATCATAAAAATCTCTAAACTACACAAATATTTTCTTCAAAAAATTCCTTAAAACTTTAGTTTTAGAATCATGACGGTGTAGAATCAAACTCATATTCATGTTTGTATCATTTAGTGATACATATATACATGATACAGGTGCAATATTAGTGAGATTTAATAACTTGATCAACCCTTTCAAAGCCAAAAGCAGCAATATTTCTTTTCAGAAATCTAGCTATTGTGATTGTTGGGTTTCTTCCACTGTTTTTTTGTAGGGAATATACAGATATAGATAAAGCAGTCATTTTAACCAGGGCAACACATGTATTTGCATGTACTAGTACTATCCCATGCTGCTTTTATAGAATGTGGGAATTGGATTCAAAGGAATAACCCAGTTTTCATACTGATCAGAACCAGGTGACTTGGAAATGATGTGTTGTATCAACATTGCCTGTTTGAAAGGTCGAGGCTCTCTCAAATTGTTGTATTTCTTTTTCGTTTTGTGTTTCATGCTAGCAGCAAGACCAAAATCTTAGCTACCCTCCCCCCACCCCCCCCCCCCCACCCCCACCCCCACCCCCAAAAATGAATAAATAAATAAACATTCTGTTCATATTTCTAATTGTAAATCAATCATTTTGAAGATTATAACTTCTGCATAAAGACTTTTTCTCACTCTTCGCTTTTGTGCACATACAATCAAACGCACTTATACAAAAACAGAAGCCAAGTAGGTCCTTTACTCAGAATTGGAGCAAACAAATTGTGACCTACATTCAAATGTGTGTATTTTTTAATAGAATTATTATCTTGTTCAACCAAACTTTCAAAAAAGGGTATAAGCTAGGTTTCCCTTGCTTAAAAATGAATGATGAATGTTCCAATGCGAGATTGATTTCTTAGTTGTAGAATGTGTCGTAGTTGATTATTTTAGAACACTTGGTAGAGATAGATAACCCAAACTTTGAGTAGATTGTTTGCTGATAATAGTATTTATTAGCTACAGTAGCACTTGAGCCAGTTCATTTACATCATAGATAGATCTCCAAGTCAGTCAGCTACCTACGCGCTTTCCGTCGTCTTAGACTTGTAGTGAAACAAAGTCTGAAGTATAATCATTAATAATCATTCATTAATTAAAGTGTAATAAGCTGAAAGCCAGGAACTAGAGTTCTTGAGATGTTTCCATCATATCACACATCAATACAATTGATATACTATGTGTTTTCAACCTCTCACTATCATGGTTACAGGGGTGTGTGTGTATAAACTCAAATGACTTTTTCATAACTGTATTTGAGATGGTTGGTTAGTTATGTTATCAATTACAAGTTGTTGAAGCAATCTTTTCATCAGGTCTGGTTTATTTGGTATATATATATATAATGTATATATGAATATTTGAATTATGTTGAACGCTTCACTGATGACATTTTGACATAACTTGGTCTAGATACCCATGTAAAATGGGATTACAGAAACAGAAAATTTTTGCTTTGTTTCGTTTTCGTTTTGCTGTGTTTTGTTAATATATAATTATAAACTGTTTGTATACAAACGTTACAAACGAAATCAAAATTTGTGAAATTGTTTAGTTCCCCTCCTAGGACACTTTATATATATATATATATATATATAATATGACAGTGATATCACTCGAACGAAACGTCAGCTTTTTTCCTTTTTTCTGTTTTTTATTAAATTGTGTCTATCACTAGTGCCTGTATTTTCATATCTTTCCATGCTTGTGCCTCTCTTTTCAATTAATGAACTTCTGTAAATGACTTTGATAATGCTAGAAAAATGAATGTATTTTTGTGACATTCCAGTAAATAAGTTGAGATCATGATGATGATACTCCTCGGTGTTATCAACTCGTTTGACATGTGTGTTGTAGTTGTAGTATTTATATGAACAGTCTCTTTTTCCAGTGCCTAGCAATAGAAGATGATAATTATGTAACATCCTTGGAAACTAAATATTTCACTAAGTATGCGCATTAGTGCATCTTTTTTTTTCAAATCGATTGATAACATTTTTTACAACTATATAATATCAGTACTTTAGCCATTGCTATAAAATAGTAAAACGACCAATCTACTTTTTACCCCTTCTGTTTTAAGAACATTATCAATATTTGTTTGGATCAAATCATCACATTTATACTTAAATTGTCTTTTTAAAGCTTGCTGAATTTTGAAAAAAAATGTCATAAATATATGAAATGCCACAGCTCATTATCATTATTGAATATTGGAAATGTGAATATTATTTTCATGGTTTAATGTCTCACTTAAATTGATGTTCCCTCTCATTTTGTTGGCATCTTTAAGTTTCCTCTACTAAGATCTACCTCGTTGCCTAATTAAAGTTATATAACATTGTATCAACTCAAGTAATTAGTAAACAAAATGTGTCCCAAGCTTTTGTGATGGCAAAAATTTGTTTGTTTTTAATATACGGATGACTCTTCTAAATGTCTAAATGTCATTGCCAACCACCACTCTCCATGAAAGGAGTAGCTTAATACAAAATAGGCTGAATATGAAATAATGTGCCTCATAGTCTATGTGTGACAACATTCATTTATGGTTTTAATGATGAAGTTGCTTGTACATTTGTATTCTATAACCAAGACCTAAATACATGTATATGAAATGTATTTATAAATGAAGTTTGTCGAATACTATTTTGAAGTATTATTTTGACTCAAAATAAATATATTGTGTGTATGTGATAAGATTTGTTTACACTTTTTATCTCACGCATGTAATTAGATTATTTGAAGTGAAATGAATGTTCCGTTTTTGTGTGTTTGAATAATAGTATGTACCACTTTGTTTCTGCATTTTATTTTGGGATTTAAATGGGTTTCAGACATTAAAGTTTTAAAGTAAATAGTGAATTTGAGTGATGTGAAATTGTAAGAGAATAGTGTTTTATTGCCATTTAATGTGCCCATGCAGAATTCTGAAGCAACTCATTACATAACTTACTCCTTGCCATATATACTGAATCCCTCATCACCGACCTCACATACACTTATGTTCATTTAAAGTCACACTTTAAGTTTAAGTATTTTCTGTGTAATATACATAAATACTATGACATTTTCAATTGGTCAGCTGACCATTTGTTCTATTACGTATTTATTACAAATTGATGTTGTATTTTTAGGGCAATATTTTAGGGTTGCCTATTAAAATGCCGGTAAATAATGGCTTCTGAAAACTGAAATCTGCCAATTCAGATATTCTGCCATGCCATTTGATGCTGTGTACATAACGAACGATACAATTTTTTTTTATTTTGCTTGTGTCTGATGTTACAGCCTATCTGTACTCCCACTTAAAGCTGGTATAATTAAGCATTTGTTCTGGGAGTTTTCTCACTCTTTACAATAACGTTATTGTGTAGGTATGTAGTTGATAATAACTCCATAATTATCTTGCATTATATTTATTATTGCAAATCAGGGTATGAACTTGTAGTGGATATTATTTTTTAGATGAAATGTCATATCTTACGTGTGCTGGTTCAGATATCAGTTGTGAATTGATTATCAATAGATGTGAATTGATTTTTTTGAACTTTACTTTTTGATATTTATTGTAGTCAGATGGAAAATATTATATTATTATTGAGTATTTAAGTCTGTGTAAAGTTGGTCCGAGTTTTATTTGATCATGTCCGTTACTATACTGCAAAGTGTATTAGGCAGTATGTTCTCTGACTTATATAATGTATATATATTTTAATTATGACGTCATATCTTTTCCTTCTTTTTGGTTTTGTTGTATTTGGGCGTCTAGGGATACCTGAAATAAAAAGAAGAAAACAACAAACTTTTTATCTTGTATTTGATTTTAATTTTTTCATTATTAGTTTTATGATAATGTGAATGTTGATGACATAAGCAATTTTATACAATACCAGTGATGAAGTGTGCCTTTTCTGAGAGATTGAATCCTATAATATGAAATATCAACTGCTTTTGTGTTTTGTGTTGTTGTTTTTTTTTTTGTGTGTGTGCATGTGTTTATTCTCGTCATCCATGCATTCACTCATTCTTTTCCCCGATTCTTCTTTTTTAGTTGTTGTTCTTGATTACACTGTCAAGTGCCACTCTTCTCTTTATTATTTCTTCTTCATTCATCTTCTCTTCTCTTCTCTTCCTCTTCTCTTCTCTTCTCTCTTCTCTTCTCTTCTCTTCTCTTCTCTTCTCTTCTCTCTTTCTCTTCTCTTCTCCTTCTCTTCTCTTCTCTTCTCTTCTCTTCTCTTCTCTTCCTCTTCTCTTCTCTTCTCTTCTCTTCTCTTCTCTTCTCTTCTCTTCTCTTCTCTTCCTTTTTGAGAAGGGAGAAGCAGATTATAATGCTGATAAATATGATACATATGAGTACAGATTTTAACAAAATCATTCACTGTGCATGTGTCAGATATGCAGTAAAATGAAGGGCTAATTGTTCGTCAGTCCCCATGAAAGGAGCCAGGACAATTGAAAAAATCAATAAAATATGTCCAAGGATCGGGAATTATCTTCCGTCTGAAAAATTATCTTAAAAACATTGCCTGGAAATATTAACACCAATTTAATTCTGCTAATTTCAAATACTGCTTTCCTCATTATTCTATGTTGGCAATTTGTATCGAGGTTCACTTCGGGTTTGTATATTTGGCGGGGGGGGGGGGGGGAAACGTGCATAAAGTGAAATGTATTATGTTATTGTACAACATATTATGTGTATTTGAATACAAGATAAAAACAAACTAATGTAAAAAGCGAAAATAAGTATAATTCAAATTATTTTTCCGTGGATGTATGCACGTCTTTGTATGTGTGTGTTTTTTGTGTGTGCGTGGTCGATGTGAGTGTGAGAAAGATAGAAATAAAAGAACTGCGTGATCATCAGGTTTCAGTATCGAATTTCGTTGGCCAACGATTTACAATTAATCTCTAAATCCAGTAATTCAGTCTTACATAGGATTAACGATTAATAATCGGATGTAAGCCATCGTTGATTATAGGGGGGTAGGCAATCTACATGAACTTCCTTGATACTTTCCGTCGGCAGACATGTTTAAAGTATCTATTTGTAATAATAGTTTGTCAAGGAAAATGTAGTGCGTTGCTGATATAGACAGAATGGAATTGGAGTCGTTATTATTATATAGGGCGCACCACAAGCTCATTTGGAATTCCAATTTAAACTTCGAAGAGCACAGGAAGGAAGATTGGGTTTCGGTCTTTTTTTATGAAAAGTGTAATATAAGGTCTTCTACTAATAATTGTTTACTACCGGAATGAGGTAATAGGTAGGTTGTTTGTGGAGAGGTGAGCCAGAAGGCCAGGCTACCAATAACTGCCAAGGTGGAGAGTCATACCTTGCACGCGATGGGCAACTTCAGTGGCGTAGCGAGGGGGCTTCTTAGCCAGAGCCCCGCCCCCCCCGACCCTTTTTCGCAGGTTGGAGCCCCCTCCTTGCATAATTTTGTGGCTACACCGCTGGGAAACTCCTGGCTTGTGGCGATGCCAGGGTAAAAACACACGGGGGCAAAGTGAGAGGGGGGGGGGGGGGCGCACAATGATCCCACAAATGTGTATTTCTTTCTGTATTTTTCTTCACCAATGAAGGCGGCCGGGGGGGTATTTATCTTTTAGGTATATGCTACTGAGTTTCCGTACTAGTGTCATTTGAAATAAAGTATGCATTGCCCCCTCTATGTAAATATTGTACACTGACTTTAATGTCGCTCTAATTGCATGTATTGCGCTCAATACAAAAAGGACGACTCGAAAATGTCACAGTCAGATTCGGTGCAGAATATTTGAGCCTAAACAAAGGGGTGTAACCAGGTGGAATCCGACACGGGTCGGGAGGGGCAATCTTGCCACTTTGGGGCGGGGTAGCCATCTGCCCAGGTAATTAATGATCTTAAGAATGTATGTATCTTTTTACCCCCTCGAGGGACAGGCGGGGGTTTCAATAATCCACACGAAGGGGTCATTTTCTCACCTTACCCCCTTTAGTATAGTTAGGCCAGTGGTTTCTCTTTGGCAGGAATTTTCCAACCAAAGTGTTTACACCCCTCTTTGATTGCAGTAAAGCTGACAACAATAATTATGACGATCCCCCCCAAAAAGGTTGATAATATTAGTCAAAATCACGGGCGTAGACATGTCATTGATACCCATTCAACTGGGGGGGTGGGGGAGGATGAATCTATTCATTCATCCCCCTGATGAATAGGTATTACGTAAGTCGCTACGCCGGTGGTCAAAATAATAGTATAATGAGCCCATATATGCAAACAATATTTCCCCTTAACGTTTCACCATCGCTAACCATAATTGTGTACTGAATTATGAAAATATGTGATTGTTGTTGCATGTAGGAGAGAATTGCATACGTGAACGTGCAAACAAGCATTAGAATGACGTCACAAACATGAGTAAGGGCGATTTTCACTCATGTACACACGGTTTTAAAAAATGCGGTGTTATTTGTGCATATATAATTAACCCACTTACATACATATAGCTATAGGATGATGGGGGGGGGGGTGGGGAGGGGGGCTGTAGAGGGGCAATGCCCCCCCCCCCCTCTATCTGTGAATTAATTGCCCCTATTCTAGCCCCCTTGTAGGAAATAATAATATTTAGTCCCTGTGTGCCTCTTTTTATTGCTTATACGGATTACAGTGCTCATCCACCATGTAGGTGTCATTCAGAATTTCCTGTTGAAATAATTGTCTATGATGAACTTAGGACGGTCTTGTTTTATTTCGAATAGTACAATTACAATTTTAAACAATTATATTGATGGCAATATTATACATACCATTCTAAAGTATGAATGCATCAAGTCCAGAATGAGAGAAATTGTTAATAAAACCGATTTATTTTATCGAAGTATTTCAGTGTTTTTTGTTTATTTTTGCTTGCCAATGGATTTAGTTCTAACTTATATATATCACTCGTGTCATGTATTCTATCATTATATACAACTTAATCCTTTTCAAGGGACTTTAGTTATAAAATGTAATTTATATGTATCGTGTATCACGGGCGTAGACAGGTCATTGATACCCATTCAACTGGGGGGGGGGGGGGTGATCTATTCATTCACCCCCCCCCCCTGATGAATAGGTATTACGTAAGTCGCTACGCCCGTGTCGTGTATAGTTTTTAGTAATTGGCTACCGAAATTATGGACTTTACTTGGCGCATCCGTTTTAACTTGGATTAATTACCATGACAGATAAAAACGAACCTATAAATCCATTGTCGTTAGTTCCTCTATTAATTGTATGATGCCATGTCCATTACGTAAAATATTAATCTTCGAGGGGGTCCACATTTGTAATGTCCTTGTTGCCTGTTATTGAAGGATTTCTATTCGATATAAAAACACAATTATTACAAATCACGAGATCATAATTTTGAGGAATTGCATGGAAGGGCTTGTTGTTCTCTTTTAATGACCATACATCAGAAACTACTTCGTATTACGATGTTCAATTGTCCTTGTTTTTGTTTTTAATACGTATAACGCCTACTTGGAAACAATCCGTTTGATGTGCTTGTGTGTAATTAACTATCTGCATGGCTTTTCTTCATATTATTACAGATCGTTTAAAACAAAAATGTTCAAACCATTTCGATGTTGTTTTGTTTGTCAATCTTTGTTTGACTGTTCTTTTTTCATAATACATCTGTTTTCGTAATGTTGTGAATCCAAGAAAACTAGTATACTTCACTAAACATGTAATGTATATTTTGATAATAAGAAGCAAAATATGGTGATAACTTCTGGGAACTATTAACTAGAAGAGTTGGGAATGAAACATAAACCCCAAAATTACCCATTTGTCTGCAGTCATGACTGTGCAACTTGCCGTGATATAGAAAGAAAAAAAAGAAGAAAAAAAAAGAAATAAAGGCATTTATTATTTAACAGTATCTGTATTAACGTACAATGCAGTGTGCAAACTGAATGTATTCTGAACAATATTCTACCCCCCCCCCACCCACACACACACACACACACACACACACACACACAACACACACACACACACACACACACACACACACACACACACACACACACACATGCGCAAAACATCTACGCCACTACTTTACCTTCCTTTTTTGTTTTTAAAATGTAATGCATTATTTTAAAGCAAAATCTTATCTATAGCATGATTTGTTGAAAGAAGGATTTGATACTGGCCGGTTGCCTATAAGGTTTAGGCGCACTAATCCTCCAGATTTTGACAAGGAGACTGGCAGTGGCGTAGCGCCAGGGGCATGATCGGGGGCACGTGCCCCCTTCCATTAATTTGAGAAAAACAATAACAAAAATACAAGGGGGAAATCCCTTAATTTATTAAGAAATACATAAGGTGTGTCCCTCAATTTTTCGCAAGCCCTTCCAATCAGTCCAACCACGCTACGCCACTGGCGACTGGGAAGGGGTGAATAACGCCATATTATCATTATACAGTTGAGGATAGCAAAATCAAAGAGCATAATACTTTTGGGCCTATAAAGGCGTACCCGGAGATTAGCTAAAAAAGGGGGGGGACACCTAGGATTCAAATTTATAGGTGGGGCAGCCTGTGCCAAAAAGTAAGAGTT
>JBAMJV010013525.1:0-26102 GCA_037951105.1 Echinarachnius parma
TTATTATGAATGAATTTACGCTAATATTACCATGGCAGCCAGTCGAATTAACATAACAATCGGTGGTTCTCTTCATTAACAATTTGGCCAACTTCCATTTTGAGTTGGGGGGGGCCTGGTGACCATTTCGAAGGGCGCCCCAGTTGACAGTAACGTTTTTTCGGTAGATTGTAGATTTGATAAATAGACCAGAAGTCCGATTTTGTACAGATTGACACTAAATATATAATTTTGTTTGACATTTCATGAATATGGGAATTTTTTACAAAATCGCTCATTCCAATCATAGTCTTATTAAAATAAACCGCATCGGCATTTTCATGATAATAACAATTTTTGTCGGCAAAACTGTGTGTACAAAAACCGTTTGTGAGTGAGGATGACGTATCGAGATATTAAGCAGACGACAAAAACGAGCATTCTTCAAAATCCCGGAATTGTATTTGTATGCTATTTATTCCTGTCTTAGACTTAGGATAATTAAATGACGTTAGCGTATAACATCATTTAAACTAGAACTAGACTCTGTGGCGACTCTGCCGATTAAGCACATTAATGCGCTTTATTTAAAACAAATTTGCGACTTACTCTTGCCCATTGGCATTGACATTGTATACGTACGATAGTGACCGGCAAGTGACTTCGCGATACGGTGTCTGAGAATGAGCTACGCCGGTCGGGTCGGCGGCAGGCGAGGCTAGTCTGCCGCTCATTCACCGGGCTTCTGCTCCGGCTCAGCTGACTCGACGCTAGCTCATCTTCATGCAGTCACTCTCGGTCCCGCGTCTCGGTCTTTATACGAAAGTGGTGGTTTTATTTTTACCTTATTGTATGGCCTACTTTGTATCATTATTGAAGGAGATCCAGTTTATCAATTCCAACCCAAATCATGTAACTTAGTCTTGTTCTTGGAGATTTCACCTCAATCTTTGAGTCTTGTATTGACTATTGGACTTTTTTACTCGCTTGAATTTGATACCTGTTTTTGTTGAGTCAAGTTAAAAAAAAGAAATGTCTAGCTTAGACGTAGCCTAGGCAGGCTAGGGTAGGCCCTATTTAGATAGGTCTTAGCCTTAAGCCCTTATTTGGGGTAATAGTACGTTTGACCAGGTTTAATTACATTTAAATTAGATCTGGTTTGCAAAACAAAAAGAAAAGTCAATTCAAATCATGTGCAAATTGCATTTTTTTTTTGTAGGGGGGGGGGGGGGTATAAGACTATCCAACCCCAAAGGCATGTACATAGTTGCCTGCATCAACCAGTATGATCATGAGTGGGGAGAAATTAGCCAAAATAAACATGGTGTCCATTCTTTAGGAGTGTAGGCTTACTTATTTGAACCCCTTATTATCTTTCATTGAATATGTGGTCATGATTGCATTGTAGATGTAAAGGGGGTTTAATGCCTAAAATAGATAGAATTATTTTGTAAATCTTTACTCCAGGAACTCAACAACAAAAAAAGGAAGCTAGGCAGCGTAAAAGGAAACTGGCATAATACTTCCATTTTGTTTCTCATTTGGGTAAATGATGGGGGTGGTCCAGAATCAAGCCTTTAATATTCCAGTGAATAGATGTCGATGTCTTATTCCTCTTCCAAGTGCAGCTTCAGACTTGAAGACTATGCACCATTTATCAAAACAAAATAACTTACATCAGTTTCTTTAATCACCATCAATCATAGCCACCTTTCAACTAATCATTTAATAGGAGGGGGTCAAAATAGTAAAACGTACATGTTTTGCAATGATTTGACAAAAATATCCTGACCTGAAGGGGAAAATATAAGACTATCATGCCACACTTCATACACCCTGTTAGTTAAGAGGAGCTCTTCAATCAGGAATTCCACCATGACACTCAACATCATCCACTAACCATTATCACCACAATCAGTGTGCCAACAAAATAACAAATATCTCTCATTTAGCTTCAATTTAAAAATAAGAAATAAACATTAGATACCAAAGTAATAAGATTTGTTCTTGACTTATGACATTTCATAGATTATTTTGTTTGCAATATTGAAAGTTGTAGATGGATGCAAGCAAAAAATGCAAGTAAACCATTCATTGATAAAAATGTGGCTTTTGCATGAATCTATTTATCTACACACCGAGACCAAGTTTGTAATACATTATAATTTAACTGTAAATCAAATGAATGAGTGAGAGTTGAATAGATTTAAACATGATGTCCTCTTTTTGAAAGACAAAGCAAATGGTTGAGACTTGAGAGATAATTATAATATGAAGGAAAAAAATGTTTTTAAAGCTAGCCTGAGAAGGGGCTTGGAAATGTAATCTCTGCATGCATGTTGAGGTAAATTGAAGGCTGGTCGTCTAAACCACCAATAATTACACATCCCACCATTCGTTTCAGTTAAGAATGCATTCTTTCATGCATCGTTTATTGAACTCATTGGGAGAGTATATGAAAATCAGCTTGTATGTACACACTGGTTATATACACTCTGGTTGTATACACAAAGTGCATGCCTAAAGCTATGCATGCACCCCATGCACATCACATGTACAATGCAATTGCAGTCTACATAATTTATGTTGTTTACAAGTACAACAACAGGTCACTGTTTGACCTACATTCAGTTAGGCAAATCTAGAATTGTCTAGACTGCAACTAGTCTGGGTTTTCCTACGAAAATGCACCGCGCTGGTGGACTGTACCAAAACGGAAGAAAAAGACCCTAATAATATACTACAGAAAATACCTGGGAACATTTTTAAAATTCAGATCTTGAAATAACAAAAGGTTGTAACAGCCATTTCATCAGTCTAACTAAGATCTTTTACCAATCTGTAAAGTGAAACCTTGTTATAACGAGCATGATGGTTCTCAGATAGCCTTGGGTTTAAAGCAATTACCTCACTATATCATTATCAGGTAACTTATGTGATAACAGGTCTCCTTATAAAGAGGTTCCACTATAATAATGATCAATTTTCACAAACAAAATATTACATCTATTCAGGTTTGCCTACAATGAAAGTGATTCAATCAATTTTGTTATGGGGCGATTTTATCATTTTTCTTTTAACTTGACCATGAGGAAAATGGAAATCTATAATATAGATTCAGAAAAGAAAAGAAATGAGCCTGAGGGTTAGACAATTAGAATGTAAATATCATTTTTCTTGCATCATTTTAATTCTGTATCACTGCAAATGATTTCACCAACTAAAATGACTAGAGACGTCAACTTTTGCAAGGTCATGCTCTATAAGTCTCTAACCTCTGAGCTACATGGCACTCCTTCAAAGATTCTTCCTCAATGCACATACTAGACGGGTTCAGGAAAGTACCACTATGAGATGCATTCTAGCTCAGTGCGGGTTAGAACACAGTAAAGCAATTGACAGGTCTTAGGTAGGATCATAAGCCTATTTTCTTTGCTCACTTTCATTAAATTAATTTATTTCTGATCAGTTCCCATATGTTTGGATTTAAAAGAATTAGGAATGCCTAATTTTGTTACAGTGGAACCTTTTTATACCAAACTTCATTAACGAGGTACCTGATATAGCATGGCTTGTCCATTGCTTGTGAACACTACCAAGTAACATCCATGGTGATCTGTCATGCTCCTATAGTCCGAAGATCTGTAATTAAAGAATGCAAACACACACAGAGAAAGAATGTTAGACTATAGATAGCAATTGCACTTTCAGCCCATTTATTGATTTTGGTATAACATTTTCTCGAGTCCATGGAAAACAGAGTGGAGTATTTTTAGGGAACAGTCATGAATGAGTTAATATTAATACAACTTTATAAACATTATAAACTTTAAAATAAATTGTCTTGACCTCAAAAAGCATGTAGAGTAATAAAAGTTATCAACAAAAATTACCAAAACATGCAAATAAATTGAATAAGAAGGTGACAAATGATATTGAACACAATGAAGAAATTTGCTTGAATTATTTATATAGCTTAAAGTTTAATCATTCATTGCCACAAACCAATAAATAAATTCACTGAGAAGTTGATCTCCGAGATAGTTAGGATGTATAATACCAATAAATAATGAATTCAAAATATGAAAAGAAAAACTTGAATGGCCTTAATTATTCCTCTTATCCAAATTAATACTTAATTATAAATAACGGGGAAAAAGCTAACCTATGAAGAAAAAAAAAGAATCCTGCACCAAAAAAATGAGTGGGATGATTAAATTATAGTAGAAAGAATACCTGTGCCTGTGGATAGCTGACTAGCTGTGCATAGCGAGTAAAGAACCGGCAGATAAGTAATCCTGAAGTACCACTGTAACACCAGCCTATCACCAGTCGCCAGTCCTTGTTGAACCACATCCTCAAAATATTGCTATGAGATGAAAAAAATATAACATTCATAAGAAAAAATATTCACTTAATTTCACTAACATGTTCTTGATGTGGAATGAAAATACTAGACCAAAATAGTAAACAAAATACATCTGTTCAGAGAGTGCAAATTAGTAATTAGCTCCTGAAAACAGTGAAATGACAAACGAGCTCCTGTAAAGTCTCAGTTAAAAAATGCAAAATTGATTGATTGACTTTAGGGTTTAAACTGATGATTAGGTACTACATTTACTTTTCAGTCAAGAGCCAGTTAAGTAAACGTTAAAAAAAATCCTTGAAAAGAAGTTTTTTTTATTACTTAGAGTTAGACATTTCTTGGACCATCATTTTGTATTGTCATCAATGATTTAGAATGGGCTACAAACGATACATCCTAAACGTGCAATCAGAGTAAGGCCTAAGGGGTTGAACAAAAACATCAGATAAAAATGTGAATTAATGCTTTCCAGTCTGGGGCTGGCATGTGTTTGCAGGACAAATTGAATGTCAGTGCAGTGGCTGGAAGAAAACAATTAGCCAGGCCTAGGGTCAGTCTCTCACTCTCGGAATCTTTCTTGTTTTTAATTTAAATTTAAATAAATTATTATTAACCAGGGCCAGGCCCAGGCAGGAGTCGGGACCGCAATAAAAATCAATGATTAATAAATCATTGAAAGATGCTAGGACAAGTCAACTGATCTCTCTAAATCTGATGTGATTAAACATTACCGGTTCTTGGATTATCTAAGGTAGATGGCAAACCATCGTTTTAAGGCCGAGTAGACTATATTTAGTCCAGATTGCCGAGACGGCCAGAGAAGCCGAGTATGAGAGAGGGACACCTTAGCCTAGCTTCGCCTGCCGACAAGACCGGCGTGGCTCACTTCTAGTTCTAGCCCACCGGCACCGGCAAAGGCAAAGCCGGTGAAGTTACCGACTTTTACTTTTAGAAGTTCAGCACTTGCATGTCTTTGTTGCCATCCATTATTCAGTCTTAGAGTTAGATCGATCGACAAAATGAATCGTTTTCATTGCCTATTTTACTGGTTATTTTAGTAATAGAATGGCCGACAGTAAGAGACTGAAAATAAATGTTAAAAGATGCCACAAAAACAAAAGATTTGTCGATCTATTCCAGCCGCGCCCCGCCCTCAGACCAGTTCCACTTCCAAATATTTCTTTCAAATTAATATATAGGCCTAATGAAAATGAACTCACAAACTAGTTTCAGATATTATTTCAATCAAATTGTCGACATGATGACAAGTAGACACAATCTATAAAATAAGGTATTACAGCATTTTAAAATAAAATCGACTTACTATTTTGTGAAAGTTGGATTCCGCCGTTCAACAGCTGTACGTTGAATGTCGTCTGCTATTTTAAAAGGCTCAGTCACTATTGTGATTTGTACACACAGTTGAAATGCCAAATATGTGTAATAACTTAGGAATGCCGGTGTAACTTCTTTTATTACAAATTTAATTTGAATGACCAATTTTGGTTACATTTCACATATCTGATGAAATGTCCAGAAAAAATTATATGTTCAGTGTCAATCTGTACAAAATCGGACTTCTGGTTGGTGTATCAAATCTACAATCTACGGAAAAACGTTACTGTCAACTGGGGCGCCCTTCAAGCGGTCACAAAAAATAATACGAGTTGACCTTCCTCGAGGCAACACGCAAGTGTTATACGCCCTCAACGTTCGTTGGGTAAAATATAGAGCGTGATGCTGTGGATAAATCGGCATACCCCCTCTGTTGTTGGTATTTTGAAAAGCTGTTTCAAGCCGGATTATCAATGTTACATTCGTGTTTGCTGTCATTTTTTAAATTGTGTATATTTAAAAGGATAGTTGCAGGGGTTTAGCCTTGAAAGGTTTCAAAGGTGTATCGTCATATGCTGATTACGTCACCTTACTGATACATATATTGTTTTAATCTTGTAATTATGATTGCTTCTCTCGTGTGAATTTTGTTCTTGAATTGTATGTATTGTTTCATTATGTTTTTTTCTTCTTCAGAATGTGAAATTGAAGCTTATCCATTCAGACCCACCATTACCTCTCCCCTCATTTATTCCACCCGCGTCTCCAAAAAAGAAAAACAAAATCGAATTTGTAGGCATCCACGACATAGTTTTATAGTAGCGAATGTTATATATTTTAGAAAATGATCATGCTTATACCAATTATGAGTTATTAGACTATTAGTAAATCATTGGTTATATATTAGCATGCGTTTTTAGCGTCTTAGGAATCAGAGCGACGGTCTAGAGTAGTAATCCCGAGGTCTCAGGTTCGATACCCCATGGAAGTCCATTTCTTTGCTATTGTTTCATTCTTCAATTAAGTCACGTAAAACGAGCGAAATTGGAAAGTAGCCTACGAAAATTACTAGGTATTCGTGTTTTATTCTTGAATATGAATAATGCTGATACATACATTTTTTGCAATGGTAAATAATATATGGCGGCAATTCTTTTCTGAAGAATCGCTCACGTACATCATATCTCAGGGGAGGCGCGAACTGCTTGAACCCTATCGTCTAGCTACCAGAAAACCAACTCCTTGCTTGGTAAAGAAACTGAATTTGAAGAAGAAAAACAAACTGCCTGAAAATACTCTTGTTCTGCATGAATCGTGAATTAGGTAGTCTTTGGGCGGTGGATCGGAATTTAAATACACTTTACTTGCATTAAAAACACGAAGAAAACAACAATAAGCAAGCAAGCAATCTGACAAACAAACAAACAAACACGCAAACAAACAAACACACATACATACATATAAACAAACAAACATACAAACAAACAAATAAACACACCATGTCTACGCTATTGCAGTGATTTATATCTACTGCAAACACGAAGAAGAGTTCTTCTGGTCTAGTGGGTCAGAGCTTTGCTTTTCGCACAAACCGGCCCGGTTTCGAAACCAAGTCTGCGTCTCTCGGATGGCGATGCTAAAAGATTGCCCATACATGAATATAATTTTAAGTGAACGCCGCGCCTGTAAACAAAAAATAATAATAATAATTAATGAATAATCACAACATCATCACAATATAGAAAACAAGACAGAGCAAAGTTTCAAATTTTCATCAAATTTTGAAATTTAAAAAATGTTTCGATGTGAAAGAAAAGGCAAAATCAATCAGTCTTGAATAGACAGTTTATTTGTGTATCACAACGACATACAAAAAGAAGAATAACCTATAAACGTGACAACAAGTACGTCAACTTGTGAAGCGAGGAAATATGTGCTAATAAAATATGAAACTTTATACTGCCGTCTTCACCATCTGCTGACAATAATGGGGTTGGATTTCGAAATAAAAATAACGATGACAATTATGATGGAAACGAATGATGACACCTAACGTTTGCAAGTCGTCAAAATCCGTCAAATGATACGTGAGGTGTATTTATATTTGTGTGAACTGGAAGAAGTAGTTAGAAGGGTAGGTTACAATCTGGAAGAGCTGATGACAAGATGGCGATTACGTAGGAAATATCACGTTTTCTTTTGGGGTACATGGATGGAAATTATATTGTGTAGTTCTATATTGAAATCAGATGGCAAGTGCTAAGTTTGTATTAGGATTAACGGTTGAACGGCCTCGGAATAGCACTGCGGATGGACGGTCGAATTGTATTCAATAATGCATGTAAAATAGATCTTAAATTGAAATAATATGTTTACTTTTCCTCCCCCTCCTCCTCCTCCCCCCTCCTCCTCCTCCTCCTCCTCCTACTCCTCCTCCTCCTCCTCTTTCTCCTCCTCCTCCTCCTCCTCCTCCTCTTTTCCTCCTCCTCCTCCTCCTCCTCCTCCTCCTCCTCCTCCTTCCTCCTCCTCCTCCTCCTCCTCCTCCTCCTCCTCCTCCTCCTCCTCCTCCTCCTCCTCCTCCTCCTCCTCCTCCTCCTACTCCTCCTATTTTCCTCCTCCTCCTCCTCCTCTTTTCTTCCTCCTCCTCCTCCTCCTCCTCCTACTCCTCCTCCTCCTCCTCCTCCTCCTCCTCCTCCTCCTCTCCTCCTCCTCCTACTCCTCCTACTCCTCCTCTTTTCCCCCCTCCTTCTCATCCTCTTCCTCCTCCTCCTTTTCTTCCCCCCTTCTTCTCCTCATTCTCCTCATTATTTTCTTCAACCTAATATTATCATAGCTTACTAGCATCATGCAGATGAAACAATAATTATCGAAAGTCTTTCTGAAAAGAAATGTAACCCCCGATTCCAATACCCCATTGTATTATGTATTCTGTGGATTTGTTGCGGCACGATCGGATGGGATCAATCAAGGGGTCCCGGATTCGAAACCAGTCGATGCTCCGGCATGTAAATGTATGTATATAGCAAGACCACTTTGCTGCTCTCAATTCAACATAGGTGTACAAATGGGTATCTAATGGCCTAGTCACACTGCACCGTTCTCCTTTTTTCCTTTTTTCATTTAATTTATTCACTCATAAAACCAATTAAATACAAAGATGAATAATTACAATGTAAGACAAAAATAAGACATTAATACGGCAATTGTACAATACAAATAAATGAGATTGGAATATGAGTAGGGACCATAATTAAAGATTAAAAAAATCTTGGTGGGTATGGTCCGTAAGTGAAGCAGCTGGTTCAAAATAAAGACATACAAACTACAAATAGTAAACAAAACAAAACAAAAAAATGGAGTAGGGGTGAAATGGGGGAGAAGAGAGATTATACTTATATCAACATTACAATAGTGGATCTGGTGTGCTCAAAAGGGTGTCTTTGTATTTGTGTTTGAATACATCTAAAGATGTAACCCTGTTCGTTTGACATTAAGGTCAGCACGGAAACGAAATGATGCGGACCAAGTTCGTAATGGGCAAGTATAGGATACTTTTAATTCGGCTCCGTTTCGCGTGAAACAAAACGTCATGGAAAATTTTGCTATAGATACTGATCGTTTTGCCACATTTTGCACATTTTGCCACAACGGAAGGAGAAACGGTGCAGTGAGACTAGTCCAATCGTAGATCCGTAGTATAGTAGCACCGTGTGCACCCAAACCGTATAGTGACTGGCTGGAATACCCCCATGTGGAGAGGAAAATTGTGCACTTTATGTGCTGAAATGACTTCATGTGTGTATCCGTTGACTGGGGAAATCATAATAATTATACTAACCGTAATATAGCATATACCACTAATACTATTTCTTTATCTATATTTCCGAGGCGGGGGGGGGGGGGGGCAGTTACGGTTCATGGTTGCCCCCTTCCACACCACCCCCCCCCCCCCCCCCGATCGTAACGCCTTCGTATTTTACGCCACTAAAGAACTGCCCTCTACTTCGCACTTTTTTGTCCGCCAAAATAGTTATGAGAGAAAACAATTCTTTGGGGAGAATGTAGGATATTTGAGCTGGTTGGACCCTCGAGGGGACGGAAAGGCTGCCGTTCCCAGTCACCCAGCCTACCCACCAAAACTCGCCGTTCCAGGAGGGGGTCTTACATTTCAGTTTTTCCAAATATGTTGACATCAGAGCTTTGCCTAGGATAAATTATTTATATATTTTTTTATTCATTACTGTTAACAAACAGAAATGACGGACACGGAGCTATATTTGTCAATCATAAATACAGTCAACGGAAAGCAAAAAATGATTTCCTTAAAAATTGTACACTTAGATTGTCATTACCTCACAAAAACAATATATTATAACATAAAAGAGTACCGTATGTAAAACAAAACAAAAAGATCAAATAAATCCATTAAAAGAGTTCTGGCGTGACCTTTTGATCTGAAATTACGTCAGGACAAAATGATGTACTGTATATAAAACCAAACCAACCCACGATAAAAATTCGAGACAGTGCGATAAAATAATGTAGATTCGTGATAAATCCTTCATCGTAAATATTTCGTATCACATTCGTCACGAACCCACTACTGTATTATGACGTCTTCCGTTACAATTTAGTATGGAATTTATTGGGGGGGGGGGGGGGGGGAAATCCATGATTTTGTATATTGTTTTATTTTTCCAATGACTATTTCACTTTCATTATCCTCAAGGCCAAGGTCAAGCAAAGCGGCATGAACTTGTAAAGGGTATCATATAACAGCAATCCTTGAAAACGGTTGGTCGAGGGTGGAAATATTGTTTTAGTTACGCACCTCTTTCAGCGTTTTAAGAAGCCTTTTCATATAATTGTGTAAATCTAATATTATTCTCTTCTTGTTTTGAAAGAAATATGTGGGAGGGGAAGAGTGTCTTTTGCAAAGGAATGGGCTTTCAAAGAAACACCTACCGTCCCCCAAGTGACACACTCCATGCATGCGTGATGACGATACCGTTTTGGCATGCATTTTTTAGACTATATCTTCGCGGTATAAGTATATGATCCGACAAGGATTATACCAGGGATATGGGAGTATCCCTGATTATACTAAGTATGTGCTTTAAATGCGCACATCTTTCTTTATACTTCAGATAGCAATGGTTTGTAAGTTTGGAGTGAGATCGTATATATTTCACTAAATAATAGTGTTTATAGTAACTCGCATAATAATGCTTGTTTTGATAGATATCACGAAAGTTGCAAACTCTTATAATTGTTATTTATATTTTTATTTCCACATTTTCAACTACTGTACAACAAATCGTGATCACAATTTCTTACAAACAAAGCAGTATAGATAATCAAATTCAGTGTACTATGTTTCTTTAACATACTAGAAGAAAAGCTGTTTGAAATACATTATAACAAAGAGGATGATTAATTAAACAATTACAAACGTAAATACACACGAATGGTGTATATTATAAATCCGTTTTGACATCCGAAAATGTGGAGGAGCCAATTTTGGAAGCAGAAGAGCTAATTGTTGGGGTAAAAGACCCCTGAACTTCCATGCTTATTTTGAGTCTAGATACTTTATAATTTTATTATAAGTCCACATGAGCATGATTATTTGGAACTACATTAAAATCTCTGTTTGACATTGTACGTTCTGCTTTCCAATTTCTGTGTTGCGTTTTTTCTTTCTCAGTTCCGATTGTAATTTGAGGCTCTCCTGTATGATTGGAATTCGGTTCGAATATTCGACAATGTCATATTCCATCATCGTCAAACTGGTGATAAAAATCAGGGTAAAAAACCACAAGTAGAAAAAGGACTTGGTGTGTTTATTCATACGTGTTATTTGGCAATAACTGTTGTTAAAGGCAGTGGCGTAGCGTGGTCGGACTGATTGGGGGGGGGGGGGGGGGGCACGCAAAATTATTGGGGGGGCACACCTTATGTATTTCTTTGTTTTTTCAAAAAATGTCCCCTTATGTTTTCTATTGTTTTTTTCCAAACTATTGGGGGGGGGGGCACGTGCCTCCCCCCCCCCCCGTGCCCCCCGTCGCTACGCCACTGGTTAAAGGTGTAAACCTTCTATATCACAATATGTTGTTGATTGCTATTATTGTTGTTATACGACCTTGACCAAATAGGCTAGTTGTGTATTACACCGATATAAACATCCGATAAGTGTTGGATCAAAGTGGGACAATCATTATCACATTTTTGGAATGAAATTATAGTATGCAGTAATCAGAGGCATGTCGTGGGCTTACTTATCATGCTTATTCGGGGAGGGGTGCATTGCTTTATGAATACCTTTATTTCCCCTTTAATACTTGTTGTTGTTGTTGATGATAATAATAATGTTAGTATTGATATTAAAATAATCTAAACAGCGTTGTATACTTCGATATGTACCATCGTGGTTTTATCAGAGCTGCCATTATCTAGGGGGGGGGGGGGGGGGGCACGTGCCCCCACAGCCCCCGGAGCTACTCTAGTGGTAGTATTAATTTTGTATCTTACTTTATCTATAACATTTATCAGGCACCCAAATCAGTGCAAACGAGAATGTTGTGCCTACTTACATAGAATGAATAAGAGCCGACATTTTTTCTCCGTAAAAGACACAAAATAGTTTGCAGAGAACATTATTTTTATCTGATGGGATTTTTACAAAATTGGAAAGGGAAATGATTTGCTTATAATTTGGTTTCGATCGTTCATGTGCATATTTTATTGATATAGAGTGACGTAGCCGGAGGGGGTTTCTAGGGAGGTATAGTAATCACCCCTCAGTATTATACCTCCCACCCCCGATATGAAAATTGATAAATTAGTAATTGGATGACTTAAAGGGATAGTTGAGTTTTGTTATTCAAGAATACGGTTTTGGTCAAACTTAATATTAGTAACCAAAGCATGCACCATTACATTACAAACTAATATAGCATATAACTCCACCATGCTCGAAAGGTATAACAAAAAAATATATAAAAAAATACTGGTATGTTCTTAGTCCGTGTTCATTATATAGACAAATCAATACACATTGACACATGGTATTACCAGTTTAAGTTCACTTTATTTCGATGGCGTTATAAGAACATCGATAATCAGACTATCGAGAATCATGATACAGAATCAGAGTCATGACATAGAATCCAGAGTCAGAATCTGTGACTTAGAATCCTCGAGTCAGAATTATAGAATCCCCGAAACATAATGAGAATCTGATCGAGTGCAACTCGTCCGAACTCCAAAACTGGAATCATCAAGAATCAAACATCAATCTAGCATCCATCATAATCTACTCGGTAGCTCTATATAGCACACAACATTATCAGATGGGGGTAAAAAGGGAGCGTGAATATCAAGGGGCGATCACGAGGGGATGTCAACAGCTATAGGGGGTGTGGCTTTCCTCCCGCTAACCAAAACCATAAGATAATACGGGATACTAAAAGACAGTTGGTAGTCTATAATAATGGCATAAACATATACAACATATGGTATTGCATAACAGTAATAGTATGTTTGGTCAGCATGGTGAATTAGGCAAAGACTGTGTGGGAACGGGGGTCGGTAAGCGAGGAGAGTGTCTGGTTACCAATAATCAATTAAGAGGAGGAAGTGAGATAGCTAGATAATAATCAGGGGACTGTTTGGTTACTGTTTTTGCCCACTCCAGGGGAGGGGTGATAACAATCCAGGTGGTCAGAGGTTCGAGCTAATAAATATGCCTAACTATGGGACCAAACCTGGGACTCAACAATACAAACGACTAAGTAAAAAGCCCGTTATATCATTCAAAAGGAGCCGTTAAAACTCAAAAGCGCGCTCTCTAAAAACTCATTGGTTTAAAAAAAAAATTATACAAAATATTGTGTATTGATGTTTTGTTAAAAAAATTATTAAATAGAGAGATCATTAACAACAATTGAAAAACATTTTTGTACATTTTTGAAAAGTGTAAGCCTTTTTTGTTCAACTGCTGGTTCGAAATTATTGAATTATTGTAGGACCCCACATTAATTACAAATGGTTATATTTCTGGATATTTTAGCCGTCTCTAAACCGATTTTGATCAAATTCTGTCATTAAAATTGTATGCTCTTCATGGGCGTCGATACTTACGTAATACCTTTTCATCAGGGGGGATAAATGAATAGATCATCCCCCCTGATGAATGGGTATCAATGACAGATCGACGCCCATGATGCTCTTTCAAATTTGACACTCAGTTTTTCATTACACTTTAAAACGCTGTGTAAAAATGGTTGTTGAATCATATGGAAAACTTTTGTGCATAATTACTCCGCACAAACCGCACGGCGAGCTTTAACACGGGGAACGAGCACAATAGCCCAATTTTTGTGCGCTGTGTGAAATAAAACTCCCATAGCTTAAAGTCGTTTAAACAATTTATACCGTCTCGGCTGGAATATTAATCAGTGATAAATTTCCTTTTGAATGGTACCAATTATGTCTCGTTTTGTTACTGGGAAAATAGGGCCTTTTGTTGTTTAATTTTCGGTAAAATTTGTCACAACCACCACTTCTCTATGGCGAATACAAGAAAATTGGCTACCGTAAATTGTATGGTATTGGGTCCTATTACCGGATACCATTTCTTTACGCCATGAAAACGATCAACATGAAGAACAGAGATATGAATAAAACACAAATAAGTGATCTATATATTCTCAAGATAAAGAATTGATAACTTATTTCGTAGAAAAAAGCAGCAAACTTACGCAAATTGAACTTTTACGGCACCCTTTCAAGAAAGCAGAAATTTGTGTAGCGCACAAACCGGGTTGTATTAACCGGACGCACCAAACGTGAATGTTTTGCATGGGAATGCCATTGACATGCGCGCTGCCACTGGTGCGCGGCAACACGCGCGTATAACGCCTCACGGCGCTTATTTTCTTCGGGAAATGGTGGAAAATGTTTGCTAAACATCCATTTATTATCCTCCGTTAATGCCGACTTTCAAATTCAACTTTCAAAATTCGAACGTTTTTCCTATTGGAATTTGCATGTACGGTAATACAACCCGTTCGGTATTGCAACCCCTTGCTATACCAACTCTCGCTCATTCAGCCGCTCCTATAATTTTACCCTGTTACGTTTTCATACCGTCTCGCATACCAAAACAAAGAGGACAAAATTACCTTTCTTCTAATGTAAGAAACATTTTGATTATTAGAGGGGAAAATAGGGCCTTTTTTGTGTTTCTTGACAACTTAATTTTTCAACTTTTAGCCGTGTTTAATACTTTGCACCTGATGGTGCTGCACATAACGCGCAGACACGTACACGCGCGAATGAGATACGTTTCCGCGCAGTGTATGGAGCGCGCTGCCATTGTCCAGTACATAGTCCATCTCCAACGTGAATTAAAAGCCGTTTGTTTGCATGTTGTACTAGTAATGCATATAGCATAGATTTGAATCGCGTCGTCTGCTTGTGTTAACTTTATGCGCGTTTTGGACGGAAACTTTTCAATATGCTTTTTATACAACCTTAGGTGTAGCATGATTAGTTGTAGAAAGAAGGGTTGTGTAAAGCGGCCATTGTTCAAGCGTTGATTAAACGTGTTAAATCACGTGATAGTTTCGACCGTGAAATCATCGCGACAAAACCCCTTTTGTCCCACTGCAAACCAAGCGAAACGAGATAGCGACGAGGTAGCCTGTTAGTCTTATAACCCAAAGGTCCCCGGGGTTGTTTAAAATTTATTCTAAACACTGGTTGTAGAAAAAATTAAAACAACAGTTGTGTATACTTTTATAAACAACTGGGGTTGTTGAATGTTTTCAACAAGAATTGGATGGTTCATATGTTAAACAGCGGTTGTAGAAATTTTTCAACTTATTTTTTGCCAGGATTCCCCCTTATGCTTTTATTGTGTTTGGCAAATGTTTGCGGGGCATACCCCTACCCCCTTCCCCCAATAGCGACGCCACCACCCCGGGTACGCAATATGGATTCGGCAGCAGGAAGAGTGAGTGAGTGAGTGATGACCAGCCGATGATGTATCGTATGAATTATGAATTGATATTTTGAGAATGTTGCGATGTGCGTCTGGGGAGGGGAGCAGGGGGACATAAATAACCCTCGGAGGGAACATTATCTAAACATGACGTCTGACATGTGTCAAAACCAGTCTAATCTTCATTATGAATTCCCCTTTTTTAAATTTAGAGATGGATTAGACATATTAGATAGCAGATGTGATCGAGGAGATGAACATTTATGAACCCTTGTGATACATTCATAGACAAATATATTGTTAATATTGTCCTTTATGTCAAGACAGCCGCTAAGCGCTTATGTGCTAATTTAATTTCTCTATTCATACAAAGGAAGAAACTTGTTGCGATACTCTTGTTTGTAATATTGTGTGAGTCACAATCATATGAACTTAAATCATAAACAAAGTTCATACGTGTATTATCACGGTCAAATCTTTGATCTCCACTTTTGCTTGTATTATTGTAAGCCTTAACTTAATTTTGACATTGAATTTGAATTAAAAAACGTACATTTTAATTCCTTCCACCATGAAAGAAAAAAAAGACTAATTGATTAAATTGAAAGAGAAGGCATTTATGAACTGATCGATTTATAGACAGACTGAAGTATACATTTATAGATAATCGAATAGTGGTCATTAAAGGGACTAATTAGTAACATTGTCCAAATCCTCAAAATCCAATTTGAATTCTAGCGGTTCCCTCATACCTTGTTGTATTCGTATTAACAATAAATGCATGGGACATGTTTTGGTTTTTAAATTTCCCTTTCATTAAAAAGATATTTACGATTGAAGTGTTCAGATGTTAAATAATCCACTGGACCGCGGAAACCGTGTACAAAGTGAGTGCAATGAGTTAGTGAATATCACTTTGCATTTTTGCTCATTACTCGGCCTGTCGGCCATATAATGTTCATTCGACTTGAAATTTTCACACAATACCCAGTGGACATATAATATAACAACAATATACATTGTACCAACCATTAATCACTTTTTTGCACATGTCAACAAATTTACTAGATCCCTTTAACTGTTTCATGTGTGTGGTTTGTGGGTGATGTCAATTTGGAAATTAAATCACTCAACGTCAAAATCATAAATATTTTTAAAAAATGACATTCAACCTCTCTTGTATGGAAATGGAAATATTTCACACGGTATGCTTAGCCCGCCGTAACATTATTCTTTCGCAAACTAGACAGTTTATTCAACCCACCGCAATTATAACATAAAACCCATATACATGAATCTACTTTAGATGCATTTACTATGAATTCAAGTACCTCGAAATCTCTAAAGGCGCTGAATGGGGGGTAACTTTACTCCCTTAGCCCGGGGTCTAAAGAAAACTTCCCCCTTCTCTAGCCACCGCTGCACTTTTTGGAGTGCACGCATGCAGTTCCGATACGTCTAGTCTTACATCAAATAACACCTCGGCAGTTGGGATTTCTGTAGTCGACACTTTGAAGTCAATTGGCAATAACACTTCGCTAGCTCTGCCTAGTCTAAACTCGAGGAGGATGCAAAGTTTCAACAAAACAACAAAATAATTGGTTGAGATCTACTCAAGTTTTTCAATCATCATGGATGATGGAATATGTAATGTGCGGAATCTGCGAGACAAAATTAACTGATCATCGGTGACATTGCCAGCTGATAATGATGATGATGATGATGATGATGATGATGATGATGATGATGATGATGATTATGATGATGGTGATGATGGTCGTGATGGTGATGATGGTGGTGATGGTGGTGATGATGATGATGATGATGATGATGGTGATGATGGTAATGATGATAGTGACCGGTGATGATGATGGTGATGATGTTGGTGATGTTGGTGGTGGTGATAATGATGATGATGATGATGATGATGATGATTATGACGATGATGATGATGATGATGATGATGATGATCATGATGATGATCATGATGATGATCATGATGATGATTATGATGGAGGTTATGTTGGTAATGATGCTGCTGCTGCTGCTGCTGCTGCTGCTGATGATGATGATGATGATGATGATGATGATGATGATGATGATGATGATGATGATGGTGGTGGAGGTGCATAGCGGTGGTGATGATGGTGATTATAACAATGATTATGTTGGTGATGATGAAGATGATGATGGTGGTGGTGATGATGATGATGATGATCATGATGATCATCATCATCATCATCATCATAATGATCATGATCATGATGTTGATTTTGATGGAGGTGATGTTGGTAATGATGCTGCTGCTGCTGCTGCTGCTGCTGATGATGATGATGATGATGATGATGATGATGATGATGATGATGATGATGATGATGGTGGTGGAGGTGCATAGCGGTGGTGATGATGGTGATTATGACAATGATTATGTTGGTGATGATGATGATGATGATGGTGATGATGATGATAATGATGATGATGGTGATTGTGATGATTAGTTCCGCGCTGATTATCATTTACGCAGTTGCTCTAGAGTAAGTCAGTAATACAACTTTGGGTTTAGCAGATCAAGTTTTAATGTCTGTTTTTAAAGGACTGGATCCAAGGCTAACACTGACGGACTTGGAATCCACCTCTTCATTCAGAGTACGGGATACAACGGCTGTAATGTAAGACGTATAGAAACAAGACGTGTTATTATAGAGCCATTGTCCAATTTCCAGTCTATTATTTTACCCAGAGAAATATTCATTCACTCCTCGGGATGTGAAATAATGCACGCAATTTATAATTTTCCGTTCTCCTTTTACCAGCAAACTCCTTCGAAACTATGTATAATTCGGGAAAATCACAGACGGAAATTTTGTTCTCAAAAGGGCGTTGTGATGGTTTTTCTTTCCTCTTTAGAGGTCCTAGAGCATATACAAATCTGAATGAACAGAAATGCGCGGGGAAGGACCGAAGGGGCTATTATTACCCCCAATTTTGGACACAAAAGAAATTAATCTGCTCGAGGGGGGGAGGGGGGGAGGGGGGGGGGCGGGGCGGGGACAAAGTCTGTGGAGACAGTTCATTCTTTAATAGTGGCGGGCATACACAATAAACTCAAAGCTGAAAAGTATATAGGAAACAATACAATCCTTTTGTGTGGAGTGTACTTTCTAGTTCTGTAAACTTTCTATAAACGTTTTAATTGTTTTTATATATAACTGTACTCGCTCGTTTTTTCCCTCACGTTCCTATTCTCGAATATCCTTTTTTTCTGAATGATTATCGATTTAAATAGAGAAGCTTCAGTGTTTCTGTGTGCTATTTCATTTTATAAGTCGAGACTGAAGCTTGACTGTTGAGGTCGTATCGCCTTGCTACAATATCCACACAGTTGGCGTTTTGCTTGACTAATGCCGTATAAGTACGTGCTTGTTCTCTAAAAGTGTGATTATATTAAACCCCCAAATCGTATGCCCTGAGTACCTGCTCCACACAATAACAGATGTATTATACATTTATACCACAGTTATTGCCCGTAGAACACAAATTAGACATTGACATTTTGGGAAAGTACACATTATTTTACTCTTGCGGAAAAGCCGAAGCAATGTAGCATAGGTGGTTGTATTACGAGGTTATTGACAAATTACATTGTGTAAAAGTTTTGAATGAATGAATTTATTAACATTATTTTGCGGATGCCTTTCATGACCCTACACAATAGGCATGATAGGTGTAATATGAATTACAACAATCATCTCTTTCATGGCGTTCATAAGCGTATATAGGTGGTGGCGGGTCCGGGTGTCACTGTATCGCTATAATTATACAGGTTTGTAAATGTAATCGCCAATATCAGAGCAGAAGTCAACTCACTTCCGAAAAAATCTTAAAAACATGGACATTAATATAGCCTTTTCAAAGTGTTACACAAAGCGCATCACATTAAAAGAATACAGATTACACTTGCAATATACAATATTATGATCAGAAATGGAAATGATCGTGTTAAGCGAGACTTACTTTGTAAAAGAAGGTTGACTTAAAGGGGTAGTTTAGTTTTGGTAAGGCTGAACTTTTAGTAACCAAACATGGACCGTAACATTATAAACTAATAGTTATAACTCTACCATGCTCGAAAAGTATAACAAAATTACAGAACGACTAAGTAAAAAAGCCTGTTATCATTCAAAAAGAGCGATTAAAACACAAGAGGGCGCTTCTAAAGAGGCATTGGTTTCAACCATTTTTCATACAAAATTATGCATGTGATGTTTTATTGAAATACTATTAAATAGAGAGATCATCAACGTTCATTTACAAAACGCGTTTGAAATTTTTTGAAAAGTGCAAGCATTTTTTTACTTTTTGAAAAAGAATCATCTAATTATTTGGGCCCCAAATAATTATAAGATCAGATATATTTATTGATATTCTCAGCCGTTTCTGGGTCGACTTTTGACCAAATAAAGTTTATTCTGCCATTAAAATTGCATGTTCTCTCAAATTCGACACTCAGTTTTTCATTACCTCACAAAAAAATTGTGATGTGCAGGCGCCCTCTCTACCAAAACTAAACTACCCCTTTAAAATAAATCATTACAAATTCGATCACAGAGGGGTAAGCAAAGAAGGTGTGGGTACGATATTACATAAGGTATGCAATTTGATCCACTGAGACCCAACATAAATATGGTCTTATGTAATATCTTCATTCCGCTTGACACATGATAGGGGTATATAACAAGTAGAGGTCATAGCCCCCCATGGATGGCAGAATAAACTTTATTTGATCAAAATCGGTTCAGAAACGCTGAATATCAATAAATATATTCCGATCGGAATAAATCTGGGGCCCAGATTTATTCGATGATTTTTTTAAATTTTTTTTAATGCTTACTCTTTTTCAAAAAATTTCAAAAGAGGTTTTTAAATAGTTGTTGATGATCTCTCTATTTAATCATTATTTCAACAATACATCACATGCATAATTTTGTATGAAAAATGGTTGAAACCAATGCTTTTTAGAGAGCGCCGCTCTTGTGTTTTAATGGCCCTTTTTTAATGATAACAGGGCTTTTTGTTTTGGTTACTAAAGCCTCAGCCTTACCAAAACTGTACTACCCCTTTAAAGGGGTAGTACAGTTTTGGTAAGGCTGAACTTTAGTAACCAACCTGGACAGTAACATTATAAACTAATAGTTATAACTCCACCATGCTCGAAAGGTATACAAAATTACAAACGACTAAGTAAAAAGCCTGTTATCATTCAAAAAGAGCCATTAAAACACAAGAGGAGCGCTTTCTGAAAAGGCATTGGTTTCAACCATTTTACATACAAAATAAGGCATGTGATGTTTTATTTAAATAATTATTAAATAGAGAGATCATCAACAACTATTTAAAAACGCTTTTGAAATTTTTGAAAAAGTGCAAGCATTTTTAAATTATTTTTTTAAATCATCTAATTATTTGGGCCCCAAATAATTATAAGATCAGATATATTTAGTGATTATTTCAGCCGTTTCTGGGTCGATTTTGACCAAATAAAGTTTGTTCTGCCATTAAAAATTGCATGTTCTGCTCAAATTCGACACTCAGTTTTTCATTACCTTCACAAAAGAATTGTGATGTGCAGCGCCCCTCTCTACCAAAACTAACTACCCCTTTAGAGATCGCGACGATGTTGAGAGGAAATCTAACTGCGTAACATGGTGATTATAGCGATCATAACACATACATGCAGTCCCTACTATAACAAATACTAAAGATATTCACACATTCAGGAAGTTATGGGTTCGATCTCAGCCTGGTCGATTTTTAGTTAGTGTTTAGTGAAACACCCCCCTTAATATTTATCGACGTGAATGGTATAGACAGTGTTATCTATCTAGCTATCGGCGCCCAAGGCAAACAAAATAGTATAACAAATAATCGATAGTGGGCGTAGCCCCTTCTGATCTGTATCATTCGCATCGGTCTCGACCTTGGCTCATTTACTGTAAGAAAGTTAGACACGGAGATATAAATGCATGATAAGTGCCGCCCAAGTGCGGATGTGCCCGAAGGCACAAAGGAATTAGACGTTGCTTTTGATTGCCGATGATACACAGTCGCCTGTTCCACCATGTCAAATAGTGATTCCCGCGTATACAGTCAGAGTCGCACGAGACGGGGTGGGCTGCAGTCCCTGGGAGTTAGGATACCGTCTCTATTCTAGCAAATAATATTATCACCCCGTTCAGTTTTTCACGCAAACATCAACTACTTTGCATGTTTTGGGGCTTCGAGGCAGTTCCTAGCCCCATTTGAGATGGTCGGACAAGATATAGAAACGTATATATTTTGGTTCGGGACAGTAGCCCCCCCCCCCCCCCCCCCCACCCATTTCAGACAAAACTTTCTAGACTAGACGCGGCATCATTCCGCGTCCGATCCCATCCGATTATAGCTAACTTGGTCACTGAAAGTGCAAGTTCATTATGGTCCTTCCCACCGTTTCCGATCTTCATTACGAGCGTAACGAGCGCGCGCACTTTAAAGGGATCAAGTAACTTTGTTGCCATTGTGCAAAAAGTGATGAATGGTGGATACAATGTAAATTGTTGTTATCCGATATGTCAACTGGGAATTGTGTGAAATGTTCAAGTTAATGGACGTTATATGGCCGGTAAATTAGCAGAAAATGCAAAGTGGTAAGCACTATAAAACTCATTTCAGCTGAATTTGTACACGGTTACGACTATCCAGTGGATAGTTTAACATCTGAACACTTCACTCGTCAATATCATTTTAACGAAAGGGAAATTCGAAAAAACCGAAACTTGTCCCATGTTTCTATTGTTAATACGAATACAAGAAGGTATGAGGGAACCCCTACATTTCCAATTGATTTTTTGAGGATTTGGACAATGTTACTAGATCCTTTTAAAGTGATCCATTACTTTGCGAAATTCGACCAAAATCACTTGGAGCTTCACACTTCTCTTGGACCTTGTTGTTTGGCTTCTGGAAACAGAAGAATGAAATGGGTTTTGATTTTTCATTCGTCTCCCTAATTATGGAGTTATTACAAATTGAATTAAAATGCGTTCCGGAACGCTCTTCGATCGTAGTAAAAAAAAAGTATCCGAATTTGAATACTTCAGGTGAACGATCGGGGCAAAAATCTGACATCAATGTTCACCTTTTTTTTCACTACGTAAACATTGTTTTTTCTATGAAATCACATATCATTCAGAATAATTCTTATGATATTGGAATATGATCGAAGTCTGAACTATCACATTGGACAAATCTTATACGATTAATGGATCACTTTAAAGGGATCTAGTAACTATGTTGACATATCCAAAAACGGATGAAATGTGGATAAAATGTGTATTTTTGTGATCTCAATTGCACACATGCAGAGTGATGTGTGAACATGTCAATCATGTTAAATGAATATCGAAGTGATATTTGCTAACCCATTGCTTATAAGTTTGCACACAGTCGAAATGAGCCCCGGATTTTGTTAAATTTCAAATCAAATCATAAATACCTCGATAACAAAGACAATATTTGAAGGCTGGTTGTTTCATACTGTCTTCTATTATAGTACATTATATAAGTAAGAAGAAACAACCTGGCATGAAAGGACAACAGCAAATCGAGTTAAGATTAAGATACAGATTCGGATTATAATCAGTTAAAAAAAAAAGAAGATCCTTCGGATAAACGAATTTCATGATATTGATTTGGATAAACGAACCTTCGGATGGACAAGGAACCTTCGCATACATTTGTAAATATAATCTCACGGTGCATACGGCGTGGCCACGGGCCTCTTGTGAACAGATTCGGATAAACGAGACGTGACTAATATAAACTGACTTTGGGATTAACGGAACATTCGAATAAACGAGACCTGGCTAAACTGAATTTAGGATTAATTTAACATTCGGATAAACAAGAAGTGGCTAAACTGACTTTGGATTAATTAAACATTCGGATAACGAGACGTGGCTAAACTGACTTTCGGATTAGTTGAACATTCGGATAAACGAGACGTGACTAAACTGACTTTGGGATTAATTGAACATTCGGATAAACGAGAACTGGCTAAACTGAATTTCGGATGATAGAACATTCGAATAAACGAGACACGACTAAACTGACTTTCGGATTATTGAACATTCGGATAACGAGACGTGACTAAACTGACTTCGGATTTAATTGAACATTCCGATATCGAGATGCTGGCTAACTGACTTTTGGGATTAATTGAACATTCGAATAACGAGACACGGCTAAACTGACTTTTGGATTAATTGAACATTCGGATAACGAGACGTGGCTAAACTGAGTTTCGGATTAATAGAACTATCGGGATAACGAGACGTGGCTAAACTGACTTTCGGATTAATTGAACATTCCGATATCGAGATGTGGCTAAACTGACTTTCGGATTAATTGAACATTCGGATAACGAGACGTGGCCTGAACTGAGTTTGGGATTAATTGAACATTCGGATAAACGAGACGTGGCTAACTGACTTTGGGATTAATTGAACATTCGGATACGAGACGTGGCTAAACTGACTTTCGGATCAATTGAACGTTCGGATAAACGAGACGTGACTAAAGTAACTTTCGGATTAACTGAACATTCGGATAAACGAGACGTGGCTAAAGTAACTTTCAGATTAATTGAACATTTGGATAAGCGAGACGTGACTTAAGTAACTTTCGGATTAATTAATCATTCGAATAAACAAGACGTGGCTAAACTGAATTTGGGATTATTGAACATTCGGGATAACTAGACTTGGTTAAACTTATTTTGGGATTAATTGAACGTTCGGATAAACGAGAAGTGGCTAATTGAAACTGACCTTGGGATCATTGAACATTCGAATAAAACGACAAGTGGCTAAACTGACTTTCGGATTAATATTGATCTTTTGGATATAAACTAGGCGTGGCTAAAGTGACTTACGGAGGATTGAACATTCGGAATCGGAAAAAACGGTCATTCAGATAACAAACCTCTCGTAACGAAATTTTTGGGTAACCTGTCCTAACAACTGAAATAACGAACTTTCGAGTAAACAAAACTTCTGGGATAACGAACACACGTGGATATACAAAATAACAGACATTCCTATAACCTGTTAACCGTGTTAACGAGTGTTCGGATTACCGTGTTAAATCTTGTTCTGCTTACTTGCTCTGACCATGGACTTACTAAGTATTTAAGTAAGCTAAGCTGAGCTATACGTATATCTAGCTATAGCTACTAAGTAAGTCCATGCCCCGACATTCATAACGTAATGATTTCCCCCAAATCAACATGACAGACAAACATGACAGAAACTCGAATGACACGGCAGACGGAGAACCCATTTTGCAAATTGCAGTCAGGTGCACTCCAGTTCAATCCCTGTTGTCGCTAACTCCACTCAATCGCTTCTCACCTTAGACATAATGCATAATATATAGCATTTATACAGTGGGGGAGCTATACTAGGGGTCGGGGAGTAAGGGGGCACGGCACGTCTCTCCCTCACCACCGCCCCCACCCCCCCCCTTCTACCAAATACACAAATAAAAAGAATAAATACATGAAATAATAATAATAATAATACATACATACATTAATAATAATAATAATAATGAATACAATAAATAAATAAAAACTATAATAATAATAATAAATAATAATAATAATAATTATAATGATAAAATAAAAATAAATACCAAATACAAAATAAACCTAAAATAATAATAACAAAAATAATAATAATTTGATTAAAAAATTAACAAAATAATGTTAAAATAGGCTTTTTAAAATGAAGAAATACGTAAATTTCGCCCCAATAATTTGCGTGCCCCCCCAAAGAAAAAACAACAACAACAAACAAACAAACAAAAACAGAACAAATCACGTCCGACCAGCAAACCAGGGTACGCCACTGTCTATAAATACATGTTCACATTCATCGACATAGTTCGGTATGTTCAATCATATAATATAGACATATTACGATAGGTCAATGCTTCCATTAGCGTTAATCCATAGAGCTAGCTACATAATAAATTTAGCTGACTGCGCTTTCTGAAAGGAAAGTATTTAGTTTTACTTCAATTCTTACCTCAATAAAACAGGATTTAAACAAAATGTAAGGGATACATAACTGTTCGATCATTGCTTACAACCTCCCTCGTTAGATTATGTTTTTTCATGTGATACAATAAAAACAACAATTATGTTATAGCAAAATGTCTACTAGTTTGTATGTTTGTATTTAAACCCGTGAGGGGGCATATTATCTGACGAGCCCAATAATTAAAAAACAGTCTCATATCTTTGCCCAAATCAGCCAATGTTTCGAGGGTTCTTTGACGATTTTTGTTATATAGGGGTAGATAGTATGACGTCAT
>JBAMJV010013526.1:0-22500 GCA_037951105.1 Echinarachnius parma
GTAAAGAGACTGTGTGCGTGTGTGTGTATGCGCTCGCTCGCATATTATTATGTGTACGGTATGTTTATATGTACTTGTATGTACGTGTCTGTGTTCATGTTTGTGAGTGTGTGTGTGTATGTGTGTGTGTGTGTTGGTGTGTGTGTGTGTGTGTTGTGTGTGTGTGTGTGCAATTAATCAATGACGAACGTCTCAAAACACTCTCATTGAAATTGAAATGCATTTATACTTTGTTCCTCCCCCCCCCCCCCCCCCCACCCCCTCCTCCCAGCTGTGACTGACGAATGTAATTGTAATGGACGATTTTGTGAAATTGATCGAAATAGACGAAATTGAAGTTGCCATTGGCATTTTCTCGTCTGTGAAGTACATATTTATAAAATTGAATGAAAAAGTGTTAAAATGGACGGGAAGACCTATATAATAAACATATTAGCTACAATCTTTGATATAGAAAACAAAACTAAACACATTTATTGAACCAGATGGTTCTTTATAGTAAAACAAATAAGAGCTGATATGACTGACTGTGGAACACACGGCATAGCTGTCATGATAACAACTACTAATTAATCTTTACCGTTACGTTCGTCATGACAAAAAAATTAAAACGAGGTCACGATTGTCCGATAATAATAATGATATCGTGTGATATCTATTCAACTAGACACGCACAGGTGGAGTCTGCATTTCCGGAGAGTGATCTATTTTTTGTCCATTTTTTGTTTAATTTCTCCCCCCTTCGAAATGGCTATTAAAGATACCTTTTGTGTTTACCGCTCTATAATTATATTCTTTCGAATACCCACTCCTTTTCATTGTTCTCATCATGCACCATTTATAAAAAAAATTAATTCACTTCAAACGAATGTAGGAGATGTAAAACAATTAAGCAATTGCTGTAAATATGCTTCCTCCCAATTCTTTTTTTTTTGCATCACAGCGCATTACAAATATAATATTATTATGGACTGATGATCGGAACGTACCTATGGGAACAACAATGTTTATATTATGTTTGGAACACCATATATCGTTTCAATATTATAAGGTTGATAGTAGGAGTCAGCTAGATCAGAGTTGTCATAGGGAGCAGCCTCATCAACAACTGTTGTAAATACTACAGCCGTTTTGTAAACCACCATTGGCCAATTTTGTATTTCTTATAAACTAGACTTCTCACAGATTCCAACTCGGAGTTTACTTCAACGATATAAAATGGTAAGTATAAAGTCATCATTACGACTTTCAAATCTAGACTCACTTTCCACATGTTACCGAAAGTTTATCATGTATGCTGAACTTGATAATTGTCAAGTTATGTTCTCATACACACTGTTATATAGCCTAAAACAAATCCATGGTTTTAAAATCTGTTAGTTTACTTTAAAGCACACGAAACTATCGGGGATAATCATCTCAGTAATGCAAATTATGTCATTCCTTGATGTCATATATTCTTTAAAGTGCCATCTCATAATTAAGACATTCATTTCAAATTTCCAGGAAGTAATCATTCTTCGACTGTGCCTTGCCTTCGCAGCGGTGGAGGTCGGTTGGACAATGACTCCGGTTACAGGTAAAACAATAGGTGCAAAGACAACTTTCTTCTTTTCAGTATATTGAAAACATATCACACTTTAAGCATTACACTCGTGCAAAAGAAAAATGGATCAAATGTAATAATGTATAAGCCGAGACCATCTTATATGTAAGGGCTTTACTATCCCATTTTTGCCATTTTACCACTATGTTGTAAAAGGGGCTTGTAGACAAATAATTGGTGAAATCCTGATATTAACATGATGGCAGTTTGCCTGGTTGAATAGAAGTATCATCATTATAATCACTTTTAATATGTTTAATAATAACTAAAATGATAATAATAATTATTATTATTAGTAGTAGTTCTATCATTAATATTATTATTAGTATGACCATATTGTAAGCAGAAAAAGCCATACAGTAACTTCCCCCTTTCAATCCAGCTTTAGAAACGTGTGGGGTTTCTCCGAGGTGGTGTGGAGCCACAACGGTAAACGGCACGCTAGTCCAACTCGTCCCAAAGCTCGTCAAAAAGTCTGGAAAGTTATGCCAAGTCCTCCAGCAAAGATTTGAGATGGACACAAGACCCAGCTTTATCTGCCGCATACCAGGTATAGACTAGTAATATATCTCTCACACTCAGTTCCTCCTCTTACCGTCTAACTATAATTTGTCGTTGTCGAAATCAATGGCTTGAATGAAACATTAACTGTTCCTGATAGAGTGTCCACAAAATACTATACAATGCTTTCCTTATTTTAATTATCTTTTTTTTTTTAAGTATTTTGTCTGATGAAACATATTGTATTTTATTCCCAGATTGTTTACAATTATTCAGTAAATACTTGAATATGTCGAATGGATTTGATACTTCTTCTACATGTTATAGAATAAAGTAAAAATCAAAATATGTTTATTAAGGACATATTATCTGTATTCCGAACAATTATAGAAGATCGACTTTGTTCCTAGTCTTATTATATTGCTTTTACCATGTTGACGCAGTCAAAGATGCATTTTTTGTTTTTCAGATTGCCTGAGTAATCCATGTCGAGGTGGTAGGTGTGACGAAACTGACACAGGGTATTCCTGCATTTCGGGCGGGGATCAGCAATTTGATCCGTTTACACAGCACATCTCGACGCTCACTACAGAGTCAAGGCGACTCAGCCGCGAGCCCGTGTCCAACCAATCCATCAAGCGCAGCACTCCAATCCTCATCCCTGAGTCAGAACCACCAAGCGAGGCGCATATTACAAGCCAGCAGACGAGTGCAGATCTGACCTTCAGTACCGAGTCAGCGCGTATCGGTGAGGCGCCTGTGACTAGCCAAGATGGTCAGCACCTGACTATGACTCTTGCTACGGAGTCAGAACCACCAGGCGAGGCGCATATAACTAGCCAGACGAGTGCAGATCTGACCTCCAGTACCGAGTCAGCGCGTCTCGGCGAGGCGCCTGTGACTAGCCAAGATGGTCAGCACCTGACTACGACTCTTGCTACGGAGTCAGAACGACCAAGTGGGATGCATATGACTGGCCAGACGAGTGCAGATCTGCCCTTCAGTACCGAGTCAGCGCGTATCGGTGAGGCGCCTGTGACTAGCCAAGATGGTCAGCACCTGACTACGACTCTTGCTACGGAGTCAGAACGACCAAGTGGGATGCATATGACTGGCCAGACGAGTGCAGATCTGCCCTTCAGTACCGAGTCAGCGCGTATCGGTGAGGCGCCTGTGACTAGCCAAGATGGTCAGCACCTGACTACGACTCTTGCTACGGAGTCAGAACGACCAAGTGGGATCCATATGAATGGCCAGACGACTGCAGATCTGACCTTCAGTACCGAGTCAGCGCGTATCGATGAGACGCCTGTGACTAGCCAAGATAGTCAGCACCTGACTACGACTCTTGCTACGGAGTCAGGACGACCAAGTGGGATGCATATCACGAGCCAGACGAATGCAGATCTGACCATTAGTACCACATCAGCGCGACTCAGTGCGGCGCCTATGACTAGCCAAGCGGGTCAGCTCATGCCCACGACTCTGGATACGGATTCAGAACCACCAAGTGGGACGCATTCAGTTATGACTAGCCAAACGAATACAGATCTGACCTTCAGTACCGATTCAATTCGACTCGATGGGGCGCCATTGACAAGCCAAGCGGATCAGCATCTGACTACTAATCTTGCGACCGAATCACTGCAAGGAACAGATGTCGGTCAGATTGGTGACCATAAGGGTGATAGTGATAGTGATAGTCATAGTGGTATTGATAGTGATAGTGATAATGATAGTGATAGTGATAGTGATGAGTGTGAAGAAGAAGAAGAATAAGAAGAAGAAGAAGAAGAAGAAGAAGAAGAAGAAGAAGTAATCATGACTTCACTCAAACATTGAAAGTGAAAGGATACTGTAATCAGCGAGTTTCATACTACAACAACTCAACAGCAACTTTTCAATTGACTTTACTCCTATGTGGGGATATCAACCCCAACCCTGGTCCTGAGAAAGAAAATGGCTTGCACTGCAGTACACATGCAAGGAAAACATACGAGCGCAACGATCTGCACGAACTGAATCCGGCATACACGAGGGGTACTTGTCTTACAAAAGTGGACAGAAATGTGTGGGTCACAATTCACAAACTTGGGATTGCACGCAAGCGCAAAACTCACAGAGGACGAAAAGGCCGCCGCCATCACGATCCAATTCCTGTCCTTATCCGTGATAGAAATCCCCGGCGCTCTAGACCGCGAGAAAACATATCTGTTCTCATAAACACAAGAACCCTACACTCCCAGCCAAGTCTCCCTTCAGTTATGATGTTCAACGCACGTTCTCTGAAAAATAAACTGAACGACCTGGAAGCTTCGATTCATTCTCTTCAGGCTGATCCACATCTCATCGCTGTCACAGAGACTTGGTTTTCTCAAGAGAATCCTGCACATTCGTGTAATCTCGCCACCTTCAAACTGTTTCATCGAGATCGTCGGGAGCGTATAGGTGGCGGAGTTGCCCTGTACGTACGCGAGGACATCAATGCACAGGAGGTCCTCTCCAACGACATCTCCCCCAACCTAGAAGTCTTGTGGGTTCGCTTAACATCGTCTAGTTCTGTCCGTTTGAAGAGAGTTATCTACGTGTGTGTACTCTACTCACCTCCCCAGTCACCCTTCAGGGATGAACTTTCTGATCACATCATCAATACAGTTGACTTCATCCGCACCACATCAGAGAATGTATCCTTCATAATCATGGGGGACTTCAACGATCTTGTAACACGACAAATCGAACAACATACACTCCTCGAGCAAGTGGTCAAACAACCCACAAGGGGAACTGCAATTCTGGACCTCATCTTGACGGATCTACATGAAAGTTACGAGGAACCATCAATATCTGCTCCTATATCTACAAGCGACCATGCTGTGGTAAACTTCTACCCTCACAGCAGAATCCCGAGTAGAAAACCAACCAAGATCTCACTCCGACCATTTCGTCAATCTGCTGTCAGCTCTTTCGGTCGATGGATCACACAAGCTGATTGGTCCCTCCTCGATGGCCTAGATGATCCAAATGGTATGACGAATGAGTTTAGCTTGACTCTCAATGCCAAATACCGGCAGCACTTCGATCTTGTGACAATCAAACGTCGTGACACCGATCAACCTTGGTTTAACAACCGCCTACGCAGACTTATACGTCAACGGGATGACGCCTACACTCACGGAAAGCCGACTTACAAGCGCCTCAGAAATAATGTCCAGAGGGAGATAACAGCCTTTAAAGAAGCATACTACCCGCGTAAAGTGGGACATTTAAAAAACACAGAACCGGGAAAATGGCACCAACAGATCTGTCACCTTTCGGGATCTTCCAAGAGACCGTTGAACTTGCCTTTTGATGACAAACCCCCATTGGAAGTGGCCAATGACATCAATGCGCATTTTGCCAGGATCTGCAGTGCTCTTCCACCATTGGATACTAGTGCTCTTACAGCCTACCTGCCAGCTCCTTCACCACCACCGGTCATCGAGCGCCACCAGGTGTACTCACGATTGCGTCATCTCAGTGCCTCTAAGGCTGCTCACCCTAGTGACTGTCCAACACGACTCCTCATCGAATTTGCCTACGAAATCTCCGAACCACTCACCAAGATCTTCAATGCCTGTCTGCGAAGTGGTTGCTTTCCGACAATCTGGAAAAATGCATCAATTTGTCCAGTTCCAAAGACTTCAACCGTCACCAGCTTAGACCAGTTACGCCCTATCTCAATTACATCTGTTCTGGCGCGTGTCTTCGAGGGATTTCTGGCTGAATGGCTGATGCAGGACATTTTTGACAAAGTAGACCCGCAACAATTCGGAAATATGAGAGGCAGCTCAATCTCGCACTACCTCATCGACCTCATCAACACAATTCACAAAGGCTTAGACAAACCTGGAGTTTATGCCAACTTGTGTGCGATTGACTTTAGCAAAGCATTCGACCATGTTAACCATACAACAGCAGTCGAGAAGCTCATCAAACTCGGTGCCAATCCTGCTGTGCTACCTGTCATCTGCAGCTTTCTGTCAGAACGATCGCAAACTGTCCGTTATCAAGGGTTTTTCCTCATCTACTCGTGAGCTCACATGTGGCGTACCCCAAGGGACCAAGTTGGGTCCAATCATTTTCCTCGTGATGGTCAATGATGCCGTACTAACTCTAGAAAATCGATGGAAGTATGTGGATGACTTAACTGTTGTTGAAATCGTACCGCGACGACAGCCCTCACAATTACAGACACACGTGGATGCACTAGTGGATTGGTGTGGTGATAACGATATGAAGCCAAATCCAGCTAAATGCACAACAATGCAGTTCACCTTCCTCCGTAATCCACCACCCCCTCTGCAACTAACAATCAGCGAAGTCCAGTTAGAAGTGGTTTCCTCCATGAAACTTCTGGGCGTCATCATACAGAACGATCTTCGTTGGGATGAACATGTTGGTCGTCTTATCACGAATGCCTCAAGACGACTGTACATCCTCACAAAGCTGAAACGAAATGGTGTACCTAAACCGGACCTCGTCACAGTGTACAAGATGTACATACTTCCCATGCTTGAATATGGTGCGCCAGTCTGGGCCTCCAGCATCACACAAGACCAGGAGATATGCTTGGAACGCGTTCAGAAGAGGGCTCTTCGCATGATCGCCTACCCAGATTTGCTGCCATATGATCAACTCTGCGCAACATTCCAAGTTGATACTCTTGCCGACAGACGGAACACGATCATTACCAAATTTGCCAAATCCCTGCTCGATTCCCAACGCCATCGCCACTTCTTGCCTGATACTCGGCAGAACACTTCTGGTAGAGCTCTTCGGAACTCTAATCACTTGAATGTACCTCAAACTCGAACACAACGATACAAAATGTCCGCTATACCATCTATGATTCACACAATCAATCAAAACTTGTAATAACTTGATACGATAATGTAATATAATATATGACCTGTATGCAACTTGTTTTTCTATTAATATGATGTCTTCAACCTATAGTCCTATTTCTTACACTCCACTGTTACATTATTGGATAGACTTATATTGCACATAATTTTCGTTTTTAGGTCATTAATTTGGTCGTTAATTAGTATAATTGTTTGTTAACGCAATAATCGTATCTTTATACTTAAAGTCCATTCGTTTTTGTTTGTTGTAACTTATGATTTTGTATAATGTGTATTTTAATTATGTATGTAATCATTCATGTAAACTGAACTGTTTTAGCCCATGGACTTTTTGTTCAGTCTTTTATATACCGTAATAAATAAATAAATAAATAAATAAAAAAAAGAAGAAGAAAAACCAAAAGAAAACAAAAAGAAGAAGAAGGAGGAGGAGGAGGGGTGACTGATATGGGGGTCATTGTCTGAGGTGACAATTGTCTTTGCAAGGGATAAGTGTCTTGGAGGGGGGGAGTTATGGTTCGGGGACAATAGTCCTATAACCGTTAATCTGTTTTATAGGGTTATCAATAAAAACTAAAAGTTATAATTCAATGATATGTCCATGGAAGAAAAAACACATACACGTCCCAATTACAGTGCTGTTTGTATTCAAGAAATAAATGTGATGTTTGGTTTAATAAAAGAAAAGAGATAATCACAAATAGTTTAAATCCAAAGCCACATTGGTTTATTTTCAAAAATGCGTAGGATTTATAAATATTGTGTAGAGTGGAGAAATTCCACTTTATTATACATTGTGTACATTATATATAGCTGCAACTCTATATATTTGCATCTTGCTGTATTTACTTATATATTACTATATTCCCCTATCCCTTTCCTCTTTCTAGCTGTTTGTTATAGTTTTATTACTTCCAATCTGTTATCAGTGAACAGTGGACACTTGTTTTGGGGAAGGCTGGGATTGCCTCTCCAGGGGGTCAGGCAAGTGCCTAAGTCATTTGATACATGTGGTTGTATAATGGTTGGTAGTTTTTGTTTTTGTTAATTTAATGCCTTTGTAGAATGGGAGGTTTCACTGTTTGGTCATTTAGAGGGTTAAGAGAGATATTATGGGATAGAGGTAGAATGAGGCATTTTTGGGGGTAGATTGGGAAGAAAACCATGTGGTCTTTCTCTTGACTGTGGGCTACCAGAGTGAGAGGAGTGTTTTGTTTCATCGCTCCTCAACTCTATATAGCACCATAAGTCCATATCACTGCATGTAAATTTTGTATTCTAGTACATGTATCGTGGAAGGGAGATTGTGGAAAGGATTTTGTTATCCTACTTGATTGTTATATAACTCTGCACTTAATTAGATGGACCAGATTATATGAAGTTATCCAGACTTTGATCATTGAATGTTATGAGCAACTGTATCCTGGGATGATGTACGTGTGGGGAGAACAGTGTTTCTAAAACCAAGAATACGTTACGACTGCAAAGAAACTGTGGGTGATTTGGGGAGTACCCCCCCCCCCCCCCCTGTTCTACGTTGCTCAATTGAAGGGGGACATGCGAGTGGAACCAGTTAGTAGTTAACCTTTGGATCTGTGGATGGATAGATCGAAGAGTCCCGTCGTCGGTTTCGAAGTGCAGGCAACACGTGGGTATGGTGTCGATCAGCGAGGTGCACGCGATGACCGAGCGAGGTGTACGCGAGAGCGAGGTGAACGCGAGCAAGGTGTATGCGGTCAACCGATAGACGTCAGGCTAGCGCTAGCATCCATATTCAGTGTCAGTGTTCCGAGGATCGCTGGAGACGAAAAAGTAGCAAATTTAGGAAACAACATTGCCTCAGAAAAATGGCCCTAGGATCCCAACGCCTTACCCAAAATCAATGCTCATGGTATAATTTTGTTGGAAAAAGAAATGTTCTACCCATCAAATAAAAAACAATGACATTTGGTTGATGATGTTGATGATATTAACGATCGTAGGTGTTGCATTCTTTCTGGGCCATCCTGTATAGGCCTAGGAAGAGTAAATGACAGTCCCCGGATGAAATGTGAATAGCGAGAGTTCGGAGAGATGATGAAGAAGTAGAACGCGAGTGTGCGTGAAGAGATGACGATGTCGTATCCTGTTCCATCGATGGACTAGCGCATGATATGGCAGCGATGGTGATCGATGAACTCCGGCGCGTGCCGTGGAGATCGAGAAGAAAAGCCCGGAAGCCTAACATGGTGCTAAAACATATCCGTGAAGATGAAGACAAAATGATCGATGAACATCGAAGAAAAGATGGATGGAAGACCGAATGGCTCGGTGGATGAAGAGGTTGATGATGGTGAAGTGAATGTATGAAGTTTAACGCCCCATGATGTCGGTCGGCGGACTCTTCCTTAACCCTAAAAAGGCCGGGCTATTTGAGGTCTTCAGCAGGCCGGGGGGGCCATTATGGCCCCCCCCCCCCCCCCCTAAGATCTCGGCCGCGGAGGGGCCGATCGCCGTGAAAATTTGCACGCATGATGAGTGAAGTGTGTAGAATACAATGGTAATTTTAATTTTTTGAAAAATTCATTAATTTGCATATTTATGGTAATTTATGCAAATAAGGTCATAAAATTCATATTTTTACCCATAAATCATATATTCTTCATAATTAAACATTGGTTTTCCTTACATATATTCTTTAGAGCATTTGGAATAATAATGCGACAAAAATATTTGGAAGAGCCAGGTTCTTCCTTATGTTTTCTATTGTTTTTATAATTTCTTATGTATTTCTTTGTTTTTTTTACTCAATGTATTTTATTGTTTTTGTTGTTTATTTTATTTCTAACTATAATTCAACTATTTTGAACCCCAAAACAAACATATAAGATGTAAACAAGACCAAATAACCAATGATACACCTCTTTTTTCGAAAACTGACATTTCCATGTTTTGTACACAAATCACGAAATTGAGCGATTTTCGGGCTGACATGCATAGACAAAAGATCACGTGACTTCGTAACGGTAAGTCCGATTTTTAAAAAAATTTTTTTTTAAATATGCGCAAGACCCAAAAGAAAAAAGTCACCAAGCTGCGGCGCGTCATCTTACCGCGTTTTGGAGCAATCAAAAAAATGAGTACAGGTATGTGAGAACCGCCAGAGTTCTAGGTACGTCGATTTTTGACAATGTTACTATGTAGATCCCCTTAATTGCTTGAATTTTCCATTCAATAATCCAACCATAGTTTGTATGCTTTCTTGTTGAGAAAACAAACAAACAAATGGACAAATATGTGTTCTCCTCGTGGCAGATAGTATTGTGGAGCCACTAAGTATGAACGTGTAGGCCTATAATTTTATTTGAAAATAATTTGTACAGATCTTTGTATATAATACCTACTGTGTTTTAATATAGGGATGAGCAAACAAATGTATACTTGTAGCGATCGTTAAACATAATGCAAATGCATGAAACTGTATGTATTCAATCTAGTGTACAGAACCTTAAACATATCTTGACAAAATTATCTTTGCAGTGATAGTAATGGCGTAATTCATAATATTAATGTAATCAAGTGTTTGTCTTTTAATCTAGAAGTTAAAACAAATGATAGCTTGTGGTGATCGTTATTCATACAAATTGTATTGTACAGTTGTTATTTTTTGTTGGTATTAAAACATGAATGTTAGTATGTCCATTTATTTGTTTTGCGTCTGTTTTCAAACAATACATGCACGGGCGTAGACATGTCATTGATACCCATTCAACTGGGGGGGGGGGGGGGGGGATGATCTATTCATTCACCCCCCCCCCCCCCCCCCCCCCCAGTTGAATAGGTATTACGTAAGTCGCTACGCCCGTGAATACATGTGTGCAACTATGTGGCTGTGGTTTTGTTTAAAGGGATCTAGTAGCTTTGTTGACATGTGCACAAAGTGATGTCTGATGAATGGTTGATAAAATGTGATTTTTTTTTTTGTCCACTAAGTAAGTAATATAAATTTCAAGTTAAATGGATGTTATATGGTCGAGTAAAGAGCCAAGATGCAACGTGATATTCGCTCATTGCACTGACTTTGAACATGGTTATAACTTTCCAGTGGATAAATACAAATCCGAACACTTCGATCAAAAATATATTTGTTAACGTTTGTTTGTTTGTGTGTGTGTGTGTGTGTGTGTGTGTGTGTGTGTGTGTGTGTGTGTGTGCGTGCGTGTGTGCGTGTGTGCGTGTGTGCGCGCGTGCGCGCGCGTGTGTGTGTGTGTGTGTGTGTGTGTGTATGGGGGATGGGAAGGAGGTGGATAAATCATTTTCTGCAGAGTAAACGCACGATTTTTGAAGATAGTGGCAGCCCATAAACGCCTCATACATTCCTTACAGCTGCTTCCCCACATCCATCTCACGCCCATCTCCATTCCATTACATGGATTTAGTCGATGACACGTCACATCACCGAGGTATCAGTGGATGCAATCAAGACGGCATCATCCCCGATCCTCCGACCCGAAAGACCCCGCTTTGCTCCCACCTGCTTGTGTGATGACAGCTGCATGAACACAATCGATATAAATAACTAGATGTGTATACGTCTGTGTACAATTGAAGCTATTGTGGCCATCTTGACTCCAGAAGATTAAAGAGATAATCAAGACCGCATCACCACTGATCCACCGACCCGAAAGACCCCGCTCTGCTCCCGGTAGTTCCACCTGCTTGTGCGATGACAGCTGCATGCACAACAATCGATATGAAATACTAGATGAGGTATACGTTTGTGTACAGTTGAAGCTATCGTGGCCATATTGACTCCTGAATATTATAGCGACGATCAGGACCGCATCACTCGTGATCCTTCGACCCGAAAGACCCCGCTCTGCTCCCTGTGTTTCCACCTGCTTGGGTGATGACAGCTGCATATACACAATCGATATGAATAGCTAGATGGATATGCGTTTGTGAACAGTTGAAGCTATCGTGGCCATCTTGACTCCCGAAGATTACATAGACAATCAAGACCGCATCACTCCTGATCCTCCGACCCGAAAGACCCCGCCTTGCTCCCAGTAGCATCTAGCTGCTACGGTGATGACGGATGCAGCACCAGTGGCATAACCACGAGATGAGGTCGGCGATGATGTCAGCGACGAGTCGATGCTGAATCTTCGATCGGGTGCCATCAAGATCACTAACTTTTAAACCAATCCTTGGACTCTGCGACCTCGTTCTGCTCCCAGTAATTTCACCTGATTAGGTGTTAACAGCTGCCGATATAATAGGTTAGAAGATCAGTTTAAAATGTCGTATCATTCCACCACTAAAATTTATATTACCCCGAAACATGTAGATCTTAGGCTTTAGAGGCTGTGGTCTATGTTTAATGCACACACACAACAAACAACATGCTTATTATTTTGTGGCAAAATCAATGCATTTTCAGGGCAGCAAGTTATACGTGGAAAACATTACCGGTACGGACATAACATAGACATGGAATGCAGAGGAGTGTGCCTTTATACTAGGTCGCTGAACAGAACACCATTTTCCCTGAATATTTACATAATTTTATTCGGAAAACAAGAGAACGCGGGGTATCGTAAACAGCGCCATCGTGATGCGATTCTTGGCGAACTAACCTTATTTTACTGAACAGTATAAACTATTGCATTTCGAGAAAGACGAGTAAGGACAAATATAACACTTAAAGAGAAGGGAGAGGAGACAAGCAGGTTTTGCGCTCTGGATAAAGTGGGGGGTCGGGGGGGGGGGGTATTGTTACCTTCCCATTCTCCCTTCTTCCTCCTCCTCCTCCCAATCGAAGCCATACTGTCTTGTCAGGCAGGCGAAAGGTGATTTGTTTGATCGGTAAAATGCGGCAGTTGAAGTGGAAAAGAGCGTTTGGTGATGAGATGCGAACATTCTCTGTAGTGCCTTTTGATTGCATGTCGATGAAAGAGAGAATCGTGGCATCCAGGCAATGGTTTGAGTATATGTCGTGATAGAACGCACTTGGCATTGGCTATGCCTGTCACATGCAATACTACATCATCTCGAAGATGAAGTCCCATTTCATACTACAATGAATTGTCATGAATTTCAGAGTATTTTGTTATAATTTCTGCAATTGATCAATTTGTTTTAATGATTTCATTAAATTTAATCGAAAATACAGATGAAGAAACCCACTTGCTTCGGAGAAGCGTCGCATATGTTACGCTTTCATCGAAAATCGATGCCGTGATTCGCCCAAAATGTTGTATTTCTACACAAACTAGACATATATGTACATACAAACACAAAATAACGACAGCTGTTATATGTATATGTCATTTGTCTTACGACCAAAACATTTTATTTTTCTATATCTGCTGAAAATATTGTGATATTCAATTTGATCTATATTTACTGAATTGTAACTTTTATTACAACATTTTTGTGCTGCACGTTTGTTAGATTAAACATCGATTACACATTGGACATTATTTTGTTACATCTACACTTGCTTAGGTATATGATTTGTTTAATTATTTTACAATGATTATTTTGTTACTATCACTATGATGATAAAAATGTAAAAAAGGGACGAGGGGCAACACAATACGCATGCAGTGCATACATAAAGTGAATGGACAATACCCAATTCCTATACTATAGATATTATAATCAATCCATTAACCGTACAGTCACGAAGCCAACCGAATGCTTTCTAACCACTATACATTATTTTTGTTTACATATTTTCCATTTCGCTTGCTAATGCATGAGACGGATACGGGCGAAAATGCATTTGCTTAATCCAGGGGACAAGGTGTGGGGGGGGGGGGGGGGACCTCCACCCAATACCACTGAGAACCGTTGGCACCCTCGGGTACCTTTCCCCATCTGTTGAGAAAATAAAATTAATACCTATTTAAAAAAGCTAAAAAAATTACCTTATTTTTCTTTTCCTTGTAGACAATAATTTGGGCGAGTAAAATAAGATTTCTCAAATTTGTGTGGCCCGAAACTTAAAACCTGTTGGCCCTATAAAACAAAGAAATGCATTACAAAGTAGAATAATGCAATAATAACATTTCAGTAGCCCAGAGCTTATTTTTTACTGGCCCCCGGGGCCAGCGGGCCTATATATGCTAATTTCGAGCCATACAGGCGCCGGCTAAACAATATGATAATTGTGAACACGCTGTTCATATATATCTTCGAGACCTTAGCACAACCATGTACCCTACCCTACACCCACCCCCCCCCCCCCCCCCCCCCCCCCCCCCCCCCCCCCCCCCACCACAGTCGAGGTTTAAACTGGTTACACCGACGTGCTTAATTTGATTGCAATTTCCCCCGAGCGTCCATCCACCGTCGCGCGTGTCACCAATACCTCTCCGTTCATCACCGTCACCATTATATCCTCCAAAGTCATCGGGATGAAGTAATACAATGATGCGAGCCGGTTGCCAAGGGCAACGCGAGGCTATTGTTGGTAGGGCCTACTGCATAATAGAGCTTCATCCTGGTAGTCATTTTATAATTTTATTTTTTGTTTACCTTTTAGATGTTGTATACATTATCATCATCGTATTATACGAGTAGAGAAATAGTATATGCGACATACATTTTTTTGCTATTAATTGCTATTTTACTTTTAAAATATGAGAATACTTTACTTTACTGTATGCATGTGAATCGTGTTACCTTTCATAATGCAAATGTCGATGTTTGAGTCATAATGATCATCGTAGAGAAAAATGGTATGCCAAAAACGTATGAAATCCTTCACCACTGAACATTTCCCGATTGTGCTGTATAACAATAACTAGCGCGGGGAAAGTGGTTCCCGTACAAAATATTAGTAATTTCTGAACGAACTGTATACATGCAATATTAACTAAAATCCGTATAGGCTGCACAATGCACTGCGCATTCTACGCAATTGTGTATTTATCTGTGATAATTAACACAATCATAATTCATCAAATTAAAATATATATATATCCATAGAATGTTTAACTGAATTGAATCATCATAAATTGTCACATTGGAGCACCGTAGTATTCTTGAATTTAAACAAAGCCTTCAGTTGCGGTTATGTTTATAAGGAAAATCAGAAAAACACGCCACATTAAAATCTCATTTTCATCGAATGCTAATAAAGCATCAACCCCCATTTTCAATACAGCAAATAACGCTATTTTTTCTTCTTCAAACTATGACAATAGTAACTAGATTATCAGATTATAGTGCGAAGTTAAACCCGAACAAATATAAATAAAAGTGATATTTGAAGAAAAAAAGTCCGTCGCCCACTATTTTCCAAATGCAAACACACTCATGATAAAAAATGATGATAATATAATTGTGTATGAATTATAAAGTAATCGTAATAATTTCCCGGGTCTAGAAACTAAAGTTATGAATATTCATAACGGTATATTTTATTTGGGAATCATAGAAAACAAGCATTATTAGAATGCATGACTGATAATCGATTATAGAACCCATGTTGGGGTCACCATATGTCCGGTGAGTTTGAACAAAGACTTTTGTGAATTGATTCTGCAGCAAGAATTAAGTAGAATATATTAAGAAGCAGTCAGAAATAATCTGTTACTTTCTTCAAGTGCATATCTTAAAGGGATCTAGTAACATTGTCAAAATCCACAAAATGTACTTCAAACTCTAACCGTTTTCACATACCTCGTTGTATTCGTATTACCAATATACGCATGGACAATTATGTCGGTTCTCCAAATTCCCTAGTCGTTAAAAAGGATATGTATGATTGAAGTGTTCGGATGTCAAATTCTCTAGTGGAGAACTTCAACTATGTACAAAGTCAGGGCATTGACTTTATATGAATATGACTTTGCATTTTCGCTCATAATTTCTCGGGTCATAAGACACTTATTTATCATGGAATTTTCCCACATCATGCACTGTGTGGACATATCGGATCACAGAAATACACATTTTAACAACCCTTGGTCAGTTTTTGCACATGTCAACAAAGTTACTAGATCCCTTTAATCCGTCCATGCTTGCCCTCCACATGGCGGGGAGTTACACCCAACGTAACCAAGTTACGCCAAAGAGGCGGCGGAGGAGATGGGGTTACCATGGTAATACATAGACGAATTCTGCCGCCCTCCATGGGTTGCTAATTTGCAAATATATATTAATCTAATTTTCTCCCTTCTTTTAAATAAATGTATCCCTCAATGCAGTCCACTCACAAAATCATTGGAAATCGTCAGAATCATAATTGTGTTTCTAGGAAAATTAAATTATGAATTAAGATGAAGTAACGCCATTTTTGCGGGGAGCTGGGGAAGGGCTTGAGCATGTTGAGAGGGGGAGTTTAATTTAGACATGGTGTCTGCGCAGCCACTCCTCAAATTGGCCGAAATCTAATATTTTCCGTCTTGAAAGAATTAAGTCTCATCAGTCTGCCCGCACTCAATCAAAAATATTAAACTCATTGTAAAAATATAAAAATATAAACAATATAAATTTTCGCCCGTCTTGCAATAAATTTGTTAGGACAGTATGTTCGCCCTCCCTCCCTAGAAATATATAATTTATATAAACACAGTTTGCTTGTATTTGTCCACCATTTGATGAACTCCCAATATCTACAGAAGTAGTTCTGAAACGATAGAATTATAATTTAATAAGCACAAACTATGTTTTACCTTATTCCTGAGATAATATAGACCTTCTTGTCGGGCGACGAATGAAATTAATTGGCCTTCACTTGGCTGTGGGTCAAAATTAAATCGTCCGTCTAAAAACATTGATTTCAGTCAAATAGACGATTGAACGCATACTCTTTAAAGTTTGTGGAAAAAAGCATTTGACAACATAATTAATTTTCTGGTCTTCATTAATTCCATTTGGTAAAGATTGTGTTAAAAATTACGTTTTAATATCATCAATAAAAAACATAGTCTACATGACCCGCCACTCAACACAACAATGTCTTCGTTTTAAATAATTGAAATCGCCGCACATACTTTTTTTTGTTCCTGTATCATTTTGCCTCACTATCCACCTCTTTCTTTCTCTCTCTTACTCTCTCTCTCTCTCTCTCTCTTTATCAATATAATGTTTACCCATGTTGATTTTCAAAACCCTGAACATTAAATAGCAAATATATTTGAACATGACGTGAAAAGTGTACCATAATGGGGAGTCGAACTGTATAGATACATTTGAGGAAGACATATTTAAAGGGGTAGTACAGTTTTGGTAAGCTGAACTTTAGTAACCCAAACCTGGACAATAACATTACAAACTAATAGTTATTACTCCACCATGCTCGAAAGTATACAAAATTACAAACGACTAAGTAAAAAGCATGTTATCATTCAAAAAGAGCCATTAAAACACAAGAGGGCGCTTTCTAAAAAGGCATTGGTTTCAACCATTTTTCATACAAAATAATGCATGTGATGTTCTATTGAAATAATGATTAAGTAGATAGATGATCAACAATTACTATTTAAAACACGCTTTTGAAAATTTTTGAAAAAGTGTAAGCATTTTTTTAATTTTTTGAAAAAATCATCTAATTATTTGGGCCCCAAATAATTATAAGATAAAATATATTTATTGATATTTCAGCTTTTCTGGACCGATTTTGACCAAATAAAGTTTATTCTGCCATTAAAATTGCATGTTCTCTCAAATTCGACACTCAGTTTTTCATTATCTCACAAAAAAATTGTGATGTGCAGCGCCCTCTCTACCAAAAGTAAACTACCTATTTAAGTTAATACCTGCGTCACATCTTGTGCAATGTGCAGTGCTAAGATAGTCAATGAAAATCTCAGTCATCAGGTCAAACTTATACACAAAATGACGTTGCGTCAACCTTCACATTACAAATTTTGCGACGACGAATGCATAACATATGGCTGCTCGCGATTAGTATGCTCCCCGGGGAGTTGAGATGGTGCTCAAGATAATTGTGCGGGTTTGAACGTTTCCAGTATAACGACCAGGGACATAATACGAGCACTTAGGGACGTGCATTTGCAATGTGATTTGCATTATACAAACACTGCGTATTATTGTTATTTGAAACATAAGGAAACTGACCACAGAAGACGGTTGAATAATTTTTTTTTTTTTTTTACTATACATGACATATTGGAAGGTGCATTATAACGTATGAAGGCATTTTCGTGTTTAACATTATTTCAGTTAACGTCATAATTTATGCGTGCATACAACAAATGTAAGCTCCTTGAACGCCATTATATTTGGGGGTATACAATGCATACATAACGCAATGGAATAAAATGTGTATACATACTGACATAGGAGGCAAGTCGGAATAGACTCCTTGATGTTATCCCTTAAAGGGATCTAGAAACGTTGTTGACATGTGCAAAAAGTGATGAAGGGTTGATGCAATGTGTATTGCTGTTATCTGATATGTCCACTGGGTATTGTGTGAAAATGTCATGTTAAATGGACGTTATATGGCCGAGTAATGAGCAAAAATGCACAGTGATATTCACTCACACGTTGCACTGACTTCATACACAGTTACGACGATCCAGTGGATAATTTAACATCCGAACACTTCAATCGTAAATATCCTTTTAACAAAAGGGAAATTCGAAAAACCCAAACATGTCCCATGCTTCTATAGTTAATACGAATACAACAAGGTATAAAGCCCGGCGCAGACAGAGCCGACTCGACCCGATCCGACTGGTTTTCAGCCTGATTAACTCAGTATGTGTTGCCTCAGGATTCCGGTTTTGCCAGTCAAGAGCCAGTCGGAGGTCATTCGAGGCCGATTTAACATGTTGAATCGGCTCCGACTGAGCGAAACTGACTCTAGCCTGACTGAAAACCAGTCGGATCGGGTCGAGTCGGCTCTGTGTGCGCCGGGCTAGAGTTCCAATTGAATGTTGAGGATTTGGACAATGTTACTTGATCCCTTTAAAGTAACTTATACCTGCGCATGGACTTATTATGCAAGATGAATGACTAAGATTGGGGATGAATATTTATAGACGCGGTGGAGGATTATCTTGCTCCAATATCTGTCGTTTCTAGAGGGGAGTAGCTATGGGGGCCTGGGAGAGGGGTGGGGGGCACGCCTCCCAAAAATGGTCTGTGCCCCCCAGGTCCCCCGTGGGGTGGGGGCACGGACAATTTATTCGGGCAAATTCATATCGTATTCGGCCACAAGCATGTCATTACAAAGTAATAATGTTTGGGTGGGTAAATCAGCCCCCTGGAAAAAATGTGCCAGAACGCCCCTGAATCCGACTTATGAGTTTGCATGGTTTAGCGTTGATGCCAGGTTAAAAATGAAAGATGAATATTTATGCATGATGCGGTGGAGAATAATCTTGCGCTCATCTCTGTCATTCCCAGTGCCTCTTCTGCATATGTAGAAAGGTGCACAGTCTGAGATGCGTGGCTGATAACAAGTGTTTTTACTCTTATGTTTGGAAGTTTCCGCGACTCTTGGCATATGCATGGGTTTGCCTGGTTTGGCGTTGATGCCAGGTTTAAGATGAAAGATTAATATTTATAGCCGCGGTGGAGAATAATCTAGCGTCCATCTCCATGCATGTCCGCTCTCCTAATGCATGCACCCTCTTCGTCGACAGCATTCATGGGAGATCTAACGTAGATGAGAACTTAGCGTGACTCATCGAGTCAGTTTCCATTAAATATACACTTGGTGCTTGGATAATTTGAAAGACAACAACAAAAAATAATGATATGTCTGTTGTTTTTTATATCAATTTAATGATTCGATGATAATCAGAGTAGAAAATTTAGTTTATATTGAGTTTATAATGCGCCAGATGACAACAAATTACTATAAATCATTACTTCAAACATATAGGCAAACTGACCACGAATTTACAGTATAAATGAAAAGGCGTACAGAATATAGGGTTTCTCAGGGATTCGAACCCGAGACCTCCAGATGCTCTTATTCAATTATAAATAAGTTAAATAGTGTTATTTGGATACTGTAGTCATGGTAGTATAACATATGCTGCTCTTCACCAACATGTGATGCAATGTATGCTTCTGATTTTTGGAAATAAAGCATACTCGCTAGAGACATTATAGACATCGAAGTCAATCTTCTAAAAAAGCCATCTTCTTCAGCGGTCGATAGATTCAGAGTGCATTAGAAGACAGTGAGCAGCGTGAATCACTGAGTCAGCTTCCAGTCAGTATGGTTAATGCCATCGTCTCTTTGCCAATATGTGGTGCAAATGGTGCATAATTTTGACAAAACATAAATGAAGAAGCGGAAAACAGTATTTAGAAGGAGTGACTTGAGAGAATGATACAAATGTAACACTTAAAATTGTTCATGATATCAAATTAGATTTGACAAGATCTCGAGACATGAGATCGTGAATCATGTAAATTCATGTAAATCATGTAAATTCATGTAAATTAAGAAAAGTATATATCAATATTGAAAAAGAGACATGGCAAGAAAGTTGAACACAGTTCATGTCCATTAAGCAAGCTATACAGTTTATTTTTTATTTATCACTTGATTGCACATTACAAAACCATGAATAAGGGAGACAGTACAAATACGAATACAGCTGGTCATGCAATATTACTTGACACGAATGACAAACAATTTACACCAAGATTCTCCAGACATTCATGACATTCAAGCACAAATATTGCCTTTCTCTGCAGAAGAACACTCTCTGTGGCCACGATAGGCAGGTTAGTTTCTATAACAGGTTGTGGTTAACATGGTTAAGACAGGTTAGACTGTTTGCAAATGAAACGGACATTTATATTTAAAAAGTCGGTTAAAATCACTCGAAGCTGTTGTTTTACTAAATATGATACTGGAATAATTGAATGCGGTTCATGTTATGAATATAATAACCATTCGTCATTTAAAATTCAATATTATATGCAATAGAAACTTAGGTTTACAACTAAACACACACAACAATGAAGAGAGAAAATCAAAATAAATTTCTTATTAGTATAAGAGATTTTCTCAGTAGAAAATGTTACAAATTGAACATGAACATTAACATTTCATGATGGTACCGCAAAATTCAAATTATTGCTGATGACATTACTAAAGACCCTACTTCCGAGGATATTTGGACATCTGTCGCACTTATTCTGATAATGCATATATTTATGTTGTATTACACGCATCTTGCCTCGGGAAGCCAATCAGAATGATTATATCATTATCTCGTTTAACACCTGCCGGGTGTTCAGATTTGAAAGGCGTCCACTAAGATACTAAAACACAGATATGACATGTCTCTAATACTAGTACAATAAAACCTGTCTTATAGTGTCCACTTGCCTATAAAGTAGCAAGCCTGCCTACATTATTGGACTCCAAAAGTGACCCCCTGCACAGAAAATCGATGTTATGAAACCTGTCTACAGTGGTCACTTTTCTTGCTACCTTCAGGTGGTCACTATACACAGGTTTGACTGAAATATTAAATGGTTATTTTGCACTCTATATAAAGCAATCCTACGCCGTTAAATTCACGGCATCCGAGAGACTGTAACTTAAAAAACAAAACACGAGATAACATTATGTGCCACTGCGATTAGTGTTTGTCCAAGGTTTTGGCTAACTTTAACATGTTTTAAAAGATGCAGAAAAGTGGAGGGGGGTTCAAATACACTAATCGTGAATCATCAGTTTCATACAACAATACATCTATATACGTAGGGGATATCCAAAGGACGTTACAACAACTGTCAATTTTCAGAAACTGAAATCACATATTTATTTATACACGGGTGCTCAGGGTGATTTAGTGCCCATAACGCCAAATAGAGTCTCCCAAAATAAGGAATGTTACCCATAAATTTGCATAGACTTCAATGCAAAACAAAATGTTAAAGTGTTGTTTTAATGCAGGTAGGATTGAAACTAGCCCCCGAAATTAAATTGTATTTTCCCCCTGATTATATTACATGCATTTCACGTCAATCCAATCAAATCGGTAATATCCGCTGCATATAACACCCGGCGCGAGTTTCCAGTTCTTAATTGGTTTAATACCATTCTAAAAAGACCAATGATAATATATTATGCATAATGATTGTGTGTAAAATATAAGGATGTGAGGATTAACACCAAATGCATAGTCACACATAGTAGGCATATATCGTATGGATCTAGTAACATTGTCAAAATCCACAAAACTTACTTAGAATAATGGTTCTCAATTACCAATAGAAGCATGGAACATGTTTTTGTTGTCTCTTTCGTTAAAAAGATATTAACGATTGAAGTATTTGGATTTGTAATTATCCATTGGAAAGTTGTAACTGTGTATAAGGTCAGTGCAATGAGTTTGCCAATATCACTTTGCATTTTCGCTCTTTACTCTGCCATAACACCGTCCATTTAACGTGAATTTGTCACACATTTCTCAGTAGACATATCATATCACAAACAAATACATTTTAATCAACCATACATCACTTGTTTGCACATGTCAACAAAGTAAA